>JACBWW010000029.1:5553092-5570592 GCA_020086605.1 Lanius collurio | reverse complement strand
GCATGAACATCCCCCTCCTTTTTCCATGGCACCCATGGAGCGGGGATGAGGCAGGGCAGGCAGGGCTAAGCACCAGAGCAGCTTTCCCCATCCTGCCCATGGTGGGCACAGATCCCTCCAGTACAGGCTGGAACACTCACCTTCCTCAACAGCCAAGTTCCAGAGCTAAGCTGGAGAGGCTGGAGGCTATTTCATATCTTTCCTCACACAGGCATGACAAAACCTTTCCACTTCTGTCTACTGTTGAGCTCAGCTTAGTTTGCAGTTAGAGCATTTTCAGAATGATGAGTGCTAATGAAGAATGGTGAGGGCCTAGCTGGATTTAAGGTTTGTGTCCAAGGTTTTTAGCCAGAGCCTAGCAAAACCTCTGGTGTTTCCCAGGCTTATTTTCACTGGTCCCAGATGATGTTCCATGCCTGCACTGACTTCCTGGTTTTAATCTGTTTACCTATCTAATGCCCACCAAGTTTTTTATCCAGAGAAATTCCTATCAGGAAACAGTAGATACATCAGTGGAACTCAAACTCCAGAGGCAAACACTCCTGCTGTGCTGAATATTTTGATGTGTTATGTCATCCCACAAGGTGCTGGACATTCAGTCCATGGCCCCAGCTGCATTGCCAGAGAGTGGGACACCCCAGGCAGCATCCTGCACTGGGCAGCAATGTCCCTGCTGCTCTTGGCCCCACTGTGAAGCTGCAGCAGCCACCCCTTCCCACAGGCTCAGGGTTTTTCCCTGCACACTCACCTCCAGCACTGCATGTAGCCAGAAACCATCCACCAGTTCCTGGTCCTGTCTCCCAGCCTTTCTGAGTCTCCTCTATTTGCCACAGCAGAAGAGAGACAGACACTGTAAAAGGCACTTCCCTAGAAGGACCTTATTTTGCAAACAAGTACAGGGTGGAGTGCCTTTTTTTGCAGGCTAAGAAATGGGTTTGCAAGGAATGCCTTGGACTGTTGAAACATAATGACAAGGTTGACTCTAAATGTTGTGGCAGATGGATGTGATTCACAGGGCTTTTGCAAGACATTGGGAGAAAGGAACTTTTTTCCTAGACCAGGATGGCAACGTGCAAGCTGCTTTCAGGGACACCCAGGTCACTTCATGCAATTAAAAGACTTTTTTCAAAGACACACATTTCCCAATCCTCTTCTCCAGCACAAGAATTTTGGTTTTGTTAAAAAAAAAAAAAAAAAAAAAAAGAACAAATCCTGAAGTGCCTGGCCCTGGTTTTGCAGGGAATTGGCAGGTTCTCAAATCAAAGGTGTTTTATGCTGAGCAGCCTCCTCCCCAGCCATTCATGTGCTCCTGCACATCCCCTGGCAGCGCTGTGAGACAATGGCCAGTGCTATGTCCTTCACTGCTGGGCTTCAGGCTGTACCCCACCAAATTCTGCCCAGCTTTTGGGATAAAATCTCAACCTCTGCAGCTGCCACCTGCTCTAAGGACAGTTCATCTTCTGGAGACTGCAAAAACTTGAGGTGCCATCGCCCTGTGCAGCCAATGGCCTCTGCTCATGCAGGGTGACAGAAGGGACCAGCCCTGCTGGGAAACTGGGAAAATTTGGCCCTAATGCCTGTCAGCCAACAAGGATTAAATAATGACAAAGGGGATGATGGACATGGTGCCATGTTTGAGAGTAACAGACGGGAAGGTGCCGGGTTGCTGCAGCAACAAGGCTGGGAAGATGGATTTTTCTTTTGGGAAGATGGGTTTTGCTTTCTCTTTTCACCTGCCAATCTTCCCCCCACGTCAGGGCTCTGCTGCTGTGGGAGACAAGCAGTGACATTTACACTCCCACTAACAAGCTGGTTTGGTGATGGGCAGCTCTGCAGGAGAGCATCTGGTGTCACAGAGCCTGAGCAGACAGGAGGGGAGTGTCCTTTCAAGCAGATAGAATAATTTGGGACTTTTTGTTATTACGAGCATTACTAGGGCAGGATCATGCATGAAAACAGCAGGCAGGGCCTCAGTGGGGCACTCAGGGCTTTTGACTCTTCATGTGGGTCTGGTCCTGCAGCTGATGGGAGAAATGAGATGTCAGTCCTGCCCAGAGAACATCTCTGCATATCCTGTGGGGAGAGGGAAGGAAGAAAAACAATATTAAAGGGAGGATGAGCAAGAAGTCAAGCATCACCACAGGAGCCGTTTCACTTCTCAGCCTGCTCATGGTAGCAGGCTGTGCCATCAGCTGTGCTCCTGCAGTTCAGCATTCCTCAGTGCCCCAGGAATCTGCCTTTGGCTCCTTGGGAGAAACCTTACTAGGGAAGCAGAAATGAAACTCAGGCTGCTTTCTCCCTCCCTGCAGCTTTGCCCACCACTGTGGCTCACAATGCTTTCCTTTGCCTTCTGGATAAGACAACTTTCAGTTCACCCAGATTGTCACAGTAATAACAGGAATAGCAGTAATAAGAGTAATAACAATAATAATGCTACTGCAAAGTAAATGGAAGAAAACCATAACAGCCCAGAAATTAATTGTAGTGGTGATGCAGGAAACTGCTTTGGATCATCTCCTCTCTCTTACTGGTTGTTTTGCTGCTGGCATGAGGAGGAAAGTGGGAATTAAGAACCAGCAGCCTTTCCTGACTGCTCTGCCACTGCAGCCAACTGAGGAGGTGCCTCACTGGACCATGAACCTCAAACTGAGGGTGGAAATAAATATCATGGCAAATAAACCCTGAAATTTGTGTATTCCTGTGCCCAAAAGAGCCAAGGAAGACAGATTTCCTAAGGATCTATAGATGCAAGTCAAAGACCTATGTATGGATTGCACTGATCCATTTATTTGAGGGAGGCCAGCAATAGGTTTTCTCTTATCTACAGTGTTATCCTTTTGCACAAAGCTTTGGGGTTCCTGATATTGTGGAGATTGCCACCCTTCTGTTAAATCAAGGTGAAAGTATAGGCTGACAATTATCAGTAATACACAGATAAACAAGCTGCTCCATCTGCATCCCTGTCCCATGGTTCCCTCTGAGCAGAGAGCATGTGCTAATCAGCCACATTTCTTTAAGCAGCCAGGTTAGAAGATCAGGATGCTGAGATGGGCAGCCCCTTTTAGTGTCTTTATTCCTCCCTGAAGCTGGGGCAGCTCCTTCAGGCTGAATTTAAAAAGGTAAAGTACCTGAAGTGTTGCAACACAGTTTCCTCGGAGTAATTGCTCTGCTTTTCTATATCTCCTCTAAAAACCTCCTGGCATTTCCCAATTGGTGCTTAAAAGCACACCCAACAATCTGCAGAGAAGAGATGGCTGAACAAATTTACAGTCAAGCCTGAGGGAAAAACTGCGTGAAGACAGATTGGAAAAGACAAGATAAATAATCTTTCAAACATTGAAACTGCAGAAATTAAAGAGGATATTTGCAGAAATCCCTCATTACAGAGAGCACACAGGAAGCATCAAGATCACAACCTGACCAGTGTGTGAAGGTTATACAAGGGAGGATCCCAACCTTCCCACCAGCACAGGGTGACAGGGGCAAGTCCCTTGCCAAAGTGATCAATCAGCAAAGCACACCAAATGAGGTCTCTTGTGGAGGTCTTTCCAGCAACGGAAACTCAGCAGAGATGGTCCCATAACAACCTCTGCCTCTTTCAGCAGAGGGTTCAGGATGGAAAGTTGCTCCCCATGGCACTGGAGTCCATGGTGGGAGCTCCAGCTGGGAAGAAGCTTGGCAGCTCACATGGGCACTGGATCAGATGAAGAAGAAATTGAAGAAAAAATGTCTTTTTAGCATTCTTGACTGGAACCCACTTTTTTTCTAATTAAAAAAAAAAAAAAAAGTTTACATTCTCTTCTGTTACCGTAGGTTGTCTTAATTGTGAAAAATGAGATGTTTTTCAAAAAAGTTGACTTTTTTTGCCATCAAACTTAATACAGAAAAAGACAGAATCCTTTTCAAAATGTACTTGCCTGAAAGGCTGTACCAGTGTCAGGCAGACTGCCCTGTACTGAAACCTCCGTGCTCATGTTGATGTTCCAGTTTGGACCCTTTCAACGTCACTCCAATTTCCTTTTCTGTTTCCTGAATCCCCGCCCTTCCCAAAAACTGTGGGCTGCTTCTTGTAAAACCTGCCAAGCTGAGCAAGTGAATCAACTGTCCTACAGGGCAAGGAACAGGTTGTGCCACCCACCAGTCCACGTGTCCATGGAGCAGCAGAGAAGAACACCAAGAACTGTGCAGAGGCTTCATTACCAGCTGCAGATGCTTCTACAGGCATCAGTGATATCCTTTAACTCTGTGACTGCATCTCAAACAAGCCACATGCAATTTTCCTCCCACGTCCACAGAGCAGGGCTGTCAATGCTGCTCAGACTCTGGTCACCCCAACAGATCTGCACTGAGCTGTTGGGCTGGCCCTGGGGAATCTCTGCAGCCAAATAGGTACTGAGTCAATATTGCAGAGCAGCAGCAAGCACAGAGCAGGGGACTCTGGTTCACTCTAGAGAAAGCCCCTCCTAGAAACAGGAACCTTGCACATGGAGCTCAGCCAAGTTTGGGATCCTGTTGCTGCCCAGATTATCTTCACACCCCAACTCAACCTGGTCATCGTGGAGGAGAAGGTTTTGAAAGATACATGGGGGTGACATCAGGGTTAGGTGTGGGAACTTGGTTTCTCTGCCAGGAAAATGAGTCTTTCTGAGCCTTGTCTCTTCCCCAGAGAGCCGTGACAATTCATTAGGCAATTGTAAAATCAGAATGTAGCTGCTGACTAAAAGTTGCGGCTCATTAATAGCCCTATTTATTGCCAACCAAATAATTAGCTTAGACACGCATCAGCAGGTCTTGATTGCATATGAAATAACTGCCTTATTACACAGAAATCAAATGAGTTTCTGAGGACAGCTCAGGTGTCACCTCAACCCCAAAATCAAAAAGGAAAAGAAAATGAAAAAAAAAATCCCATCCACTTCGATGTGTTGCTCAGCAACAGAATTTGCGGGGGAAACAATCTAGGAATGAAGGAATGAGCATTTCCAAGAGAACAGGTTATTTCAGGCGAGACATCAGGGACAAGCAAATGTCACAGAGGAGGAAAACTTCAAATTTTTTTCCTCCTTTAATCAATAATTCAAACTAGGCATATTGGGTAAAACAAGCATTTAAGTTAGCTGTCTGAAAAACAGAGATCCCAAACCTTTACCAAGAGTCACATTGCTGAGAAAATGTTTATTTGTTTGTGTGAGGGAAACGTTAGATTTACTAGACACTGAATTAAAAATTTAAAAATGCTCTTAGGAATGTCACTTGTTCATTTAAAGAGGAAGATGATGTAATGCCAGTACTGCTAAACTGTGGATATCCTTCCCAGAGCAATTCCAGACTAATTTTGTTGTTCTCCTCCCCATGTGCCCTCCTTTCCCTCCCTTCTCCTCTTTCTTCCAGGACAAGACGAGCGCGCTGAGTCTCAGCAATGTGGCGGGGGTTTTCTATATCCTCATCGGTGGGCTCGGACTCGCCATGCTGGTTGCCTTAATCGAGTTTTGTTACAAGTCCAGAAGTGAATCAAAGCGGATGAAGGTGGCAACCCATTCCACGGCCTTTCACACCTTCTGTCTGATCCTCCCCCGGCTCCAAAGCTGCCTTCAGAGACGGATGCAGCCCAGACCAAGGGTGGAAAGCCAGGCCATAGGGATAATGAAGTGACTGTGTCACTCAGCCTGCTAGAAAGGAATAGGAGCATCTGAGGAAGCTGAAAGAGGGTCAAGTGGGCTGTCATGGGGAGCTGATGCAAGATCAGACATGTGGCAGAATGCTAATTCAAAATCCAGATATAGAACAAAGCCATAGCACAAGCAGCAAGAGAAACACATTGAAATTCCTTAAAATTAATGAAGGCAGACTATGGCAATGTATGTGCAGCATGGATGAAGTGTGCTGGGGCTGGTGTGATACAGCCGTTGCTGCAATATGGAAAAATCCCCAAACCCAGGCTCTTAACAGCAAGATAAAACTGGGGGAGCACAGTAATGATTCACATCCTGTTGTTCCCTTTGCTGGCACCCTACTGGAACAATTTCCAGCCTGGCAACACCAATATAAGCTCAAAGCATTGTTGCCCTGGAATGGATGATGTGGGCCTCCAAATTACAGGTCCTCATTGAGAGAAATTGGCCTCCAATATTTCCTGTAAGGGTTTTTTTAACTCCACCCTGTCATGGTCCTGCAGAAGTGTATTTCCTACAGCCCAGGAAATCTGCTTCAGCCCTAAATTCTGGTGTGTCTTAATTTCAGAGTGTCGTGTCAAGAGTGGATTAGATTTGAGAGCCTTGGGGATAGATATTTAATGCAGCATCTGTGGAGCAAGTATACCTTGTCAATCCCTTATACAGATATCGTGGTATACAAGGAGGCATTGGGATATGTAACACATTCCTTGTCTTCCTCCTCTTGACCTCTCCCATGAGCATGGAATTTGTTATGAGCCTATGAAGTATGCAGTGAATTTCAAAAAATCCAGATAGGTTTTTATTTCACTGAAACTCACCCAGAATCAAAAGGAATTTTCCTTTTGAAGCAACTGCTTCTTTGGGTTTTATGTCACCATTTCACAGCAGGCTTGATGTTTTGTCAGCAGTAATAACATTTCTAATGCACTGGAAAAGTGCTACAGCTCTTTTCCCATTGAGGTTCAGGAAATTCCACTGGCAATGAGAGGTACCTTGAGCACAGGGGTAAATTAATAGGAGCAAATAATGTCCATGGAACTACAACAATTAGATTATAATTTCTGCCCACTGAAAAGCTAGGTATGGCACAAATGTACTGCAAAAAAGTGTGAGAATGCAACAGCTCCACAGTTCTAGTCTTAAGGAGACTCTGCCCTGGTGCTGATTCCCTTGTGTTCTTTGAAATGACCCACTAACATCAGTTGCAGCTTGTGGTGTTCTTGCCAGGTTAAAACCAATCTCATGGGAACAAACCAGTGCTCCCAATGTTAACACCAGCTCTAAGCTTGTCCCTGACTGTCCCATCAGTGGCTGCCACACAAAGCCAGTCAGCAGAGTCCAGGCTCTCTCTGAGATGTAGCACAAGTGTTCCTCTGATCCCAATCTCTGCTGAGACAGTTCTTGCAGATTCCCTGGGTGAGATGCACATCCCAGAAGCCCAGGAGGCTGTTCCAGGCCTGGCAAGGCACTAAGTTGACTGGCTTTGAGAAGCTGTTCCAGATTTATCAGTTATGGATTTATCTGTCACTGTCTGCAGTGACTATCCCAGTCCAGAAAGAGTGATGATGCCCTTGGAGATAGCTTGAATGAAAAGAAACCAAATTAGCTTTATCTTTTAGTTGAATTGTTCTAAGCAGGTAGTTTCCTTAGACCTCTGAAAGTGAACATTTTGGATGTATCTGGAACAGGAAGATGAAATTTTGTTTCCTAAATTAGGCTTGCACTTCCTAGTTACCTCAGTCATCACTGTAGACAAAAACATAGGCACATGCTCTAGTTCTCACATGAGGAAAGTTAAACATATGTTTGCAGTGAGTCAGAGTCCACCATGCATAACAGCCCTGGAGTAGCAATAGCATCTCTATGGGGGATGTGTGTAAAATACCTCTGCTCAGATCCAGGATGACTGTTCTTATGTTGTAGAGTTCGAATAGGTTTTTGGCATATGGCACTGATGCTTTATACCCCAAAATACTGCTGAAACATTTAATTTTACATATAGAAGAAGTGTGAATGAACAGAGCAGATGCAATGGGGACATGCAGAAAGTGAGAGCCTGAATGGAGACAAGGGGAGAACAGTGACAGAAAAAAAATACTGGTTATTATTGTAATTTCTCCAACATTGCAAAGGACAGGGGGAGACCCCCCCCGTCTTTCCTAAAAAGGGTTTTTGTTTAATCCCACAGCAATCAATCAACGAAGCCATACGGACATCAACCCTTCCCAGGCCGGCTGCAGCAGGAGGCAGTGGAGAAAATGGACGTGTGGTCAGCCACGATTTCCCCAAATCCATGCAGACGATCCCATGCATGAGCCACAGCACTGGCATGTCCCTGGGAGCTACGGGATTATAATTGGCCTTTTGACCCATTGCCTGGGTGAGAGCAGGGACAGCCCAACTCCACCCCTCCAGAGCCAAAAAACATACCCAACGCCAACAAGACAAACGATGATGACAGAAGGGACAATTGGATGGATCTTCTCAAGGAAATCAAATCAATTTCCCTTTTTATTTGCAAACAGATCCACTGGCAGGAGAACAGAAACAGGTCTGTACTGCAATAAGGAGAGTGTAATGGGATTTTACAGACTCGTGAACCATCCCTGATCAAAGAACCACTGGAACACTAATGAGGACTATGCCATTTTGTTTTAACTTGGTTGTTAATAAGTCTTAGTGTGTGCAATATATATATTTTTTCTTACTAATTCCTGTGGTGTCAGGGTAACATCAGCCCTTTCCCCCTTCCCTGCTCAGTCCTTCAATCTGGTTTAGTTTGGGATGCAAACCACAGTGTCTGAGCTACTAACAGCAAAAAAAGAAAAACTGATACGTGGAAAGTTGAACTCCGTGCAGGGAGTCAGCATTGACCTCTTATGTCCATCGTGTTCCTGCCTTCGTTGTTCCGTGGTGAACTCGGGCTGTGGAGTTATCACAGCGAGGCAGATGGAGCTGCCCCCGGCTCTCCCTGCAGCAGGAAGGACTCGAAGCAGGAGGAAACCTGAACAAAAACATGAGGTTGTTTCACAGGGGGCAAAGTCATGGGTGAGTTTGGAAACCCCAGGTAGCGTGAGGACAAAGCAGTAATTCTTCCAGAGGGTGGTGATCCAAGAGGAGGATCACGTGCCTGGAGTGGAGAGTGGCAGACTGGAGCAGAGGGTTGGTCTAAGATCACAGTCAGCTGCTGAAGAGGGAAAGTAAATGCGGTATTCCCCTCACGTGTGACTCTCCTGCCCAGGTTTTCGGGGGCTAATAAGCAATTGTGAACCATTTCTTCATTGCTTAGCTTCTGTGTGTGCTCCCTTTCTGGTGGTCACCCAAGGGAACCACCTCAAGCCGGGACCGTCCCCAGACATCCAGTTGTAGACAGCTGCCAATTAACCAGCGCAACGTGCTACGAGTCATGGGGCTGCAACGGGAACACCCCTGCCCTTCTGCTCTGAAATCCCTTTATGGCCATTCTTTTCTAACCAAGAGGGACATTTTGTAGATAGTTGGCCAGAATGGATTCCTGGAAGGAACTGCTGAAGCAAACCAAGGAAGAGATCCTACAAGAGCTTAATTCAAGCTGCCATGACATTCAGCAGCATCAGTGCTGGTCACACTCAGTCTCCCCATCAAGCTGTGACCTGTCTGGGTACAAAGCCAGCCGTAGCAGATTCCTACTCGTATCCTTAGAGAGGGGGAAGCATCCACAAGCCAGGAAAGCAGGTTGCTGAACCTAAATTGGTCAGCAAGAAACCCACAGTGCCAGTCAGGCAGCTGGTGGTGCAACTACAGGCCTGGAGATCAAGGAGGCAAGAATGGTTTCCCAGAACTGCACAAATGGTTAATTCTGTGAATCTCTGGCGTGGACAGACAAATGCTCCCACCCTGGTGGGCCTGAGACACCTTAGGGATGTGACATCCTCAAGTGAAGGATTCCCAAGGGAGCATCTGGTGAGGGAGAAGATCTGTGGGGCAGGGGCTACAGTGAGCCCACTTAGCCTGGTCCCATCTCACCAATGGCAAATAAAGTTCAAAGGTTCCCACAGAGTCCAACAAACACCTGTCTGGAGACTGAGCTGCTACTGGAGCCTTCTGAGCTGCTTTTTCTCATTTTCTTTTCTCTTTTCTGTTTTTTTTTGCAACATAGCAAGAGAGAAGCCGTGAAAGAAGGGAGGCAGGTGAAGAGAAAATGATGCAGGCAAATGGCACAGGTCTAATGAGGAGAATCTGGAAGTAAGACTGGAAGCTGTGTGAATACCAGTTTCCATTAGTGTATGACTGTGCAGAACAATACATCTACCACCTTTAACACCAGTCTGGTCTGAAGCATCTGCTCCACTTATCCACTTGTCATGCAACAATTTGGAGACCAGCAAGTCAGAGTCAAGGTCCTAAGCCTGGGCACAGCATGTCTTGTGCCAATGTTCTCCTCTCCACAACTGGGAACCATTGTGATCTTCATCTCTCATCACTGAACATGAACTCTGCTATCAACCACTCCAAACACCACTTCAGGGTGGTGTTTCTGTTGTTCATCTTTATTTTTAATCTGCTTTTCTTAACTTTAACTTCAGTTCTGTGTAATGCTAGCACAGTGGAGGAATTCTTATCACCACAAGCTCCTGTTTCCATGCCCAGAGCCCTCAGATGAGTCTCCTGACCCAGCTCTTGTCATGTCCCAGGCCAGTGTGGTGGGAGCAGGCTGCTGATAACCAGTGCCCCATCCTCCTCCAGGAACAGGACCCTGTGGCAGCAGGTCACAGCAGCTGGGCAGTCTCGTGAGCAGAAGAGCAGTGCTAGAACTGGCCACATGTGACATGAAGATACGAGATGCAGCTCTCAAAGGCTTTTGATCAGTGGAGGGGTTACAAAAAAAAAAAAAAAAAAAAAAAGATGAATAGGACAAAAGTGTGGAAAATGTAAACTTGTAATATGTATTTTTACTACACTTTTCTTAAAAATAGAGTAATGGTAAAACTCTTAAAGACATTGACATTTTTTCTCTACAGGATTCCATATTTAACAGTTTTGGCTTTCATTAAATTTTGCTCTTTGGTACCTGGATCTTTTATTTAACAGCTGTATTTATTTTAACTCTCTTTTGTTCCTTCCTTCTTTCTTTCTTTTATTCTTTTTTTCTTTTGGCAGTACTGCAAAGGATTTTGCTTTATCAAATGCAATGGTGTTTTTCTTTTCTCATTCTCTTTTTTTCAAGCAACATTTTTATTGGTAATTATTATTTACACAAAAAAAGGAAACTATCAGCTGGAATTATAGAACCAAGGATCCACGATCCATTTCTCATACCTGTCCATGCCGTTTTGTGCCAGTGCTGGATGTGTGGAAATGAAAATTATGTTACCCCTCAGGCAATATTACCCAACCTGAATCAAAAGAGATTTCTTTGATTATTGCTGTGTCTGACTTGTGAACAGCAGCCAAATAAACTGCTTCAGGTTGAAATTGGGAATCTATCTAATATTTACCCAAGAGTCAGGAAACTAGATATTCATTGGGTTCAAAATTAATGATTTTGCTTTGTTTAGAGTCTTGTGGGGTTATTTTTGAGGCGGGCTCTTAGACGATTTTAGCTTGTTTTCACAGAGGGAGAAGACATGGCCAGCTCAGAGAAAACTCAGAACCAGCACTGGTCCAAAAATCCCTACCAGGATCAGCTTTCCTAGGAGCTCCCATGCTCTTTCAGAGGCTTGGACATTTAAGATTCTTCTCACTCAATTTTCACACAATTGACCTGTTAAGTTCCTCATCTAAAAGCCTGTTGAAGGGGGAAAGAGAGGAGGATTTAAAGGGTGCTGGACATTTATGCAGATACTGGCAGCTACCGAGGTAAACTGCACCCATCAGTGTCATGCTCTTGTGGGGCACTTGGTGCCACAGAAGTGGAGGGACTTCCCATATCCTCATTGCCAGTTATCATCTGGGAAAGCTGAGACACAAAAGTGCCTTTGACCAGGCATCCCACAGGGCCAAGGTTAGAGAACCAAGATCTCCAGCATCCACAAGGGGTGTTTTACCCACTGGTAAGTTTTAAATATAGAATCAATATAGCAAGGGACAGAATTAATATGTTTTGAAAGGGGCAGTGAACCCTGAAGCTTCGAAGAACAAGAGATTCCCAAGCACTGGGGCCCGAAGGAGAGGGTTCCCAAGGGCAGGCTATGCTGATCAGCCCAGATTGGACTTCCACAGCTCCCTAGGTATCCAGTACTGTGCTATGGGCTTGGATTCTGTCACAAAATGCCCTTCTTGCTCAGTGGTTCACTCTTGGTTCCCAGTGAGATTGCAAAAATGCACAAGAAACGTTCCTTTATATCTTAGCATAAACAGGACAAAATTTCCTCCTAGTGGCGAAAGCAAATATTCCTTGTAACAGTCTCCAGCAAGAATCCTTCAGCAGTTGTTGCAGCAAAAAAACCTCACTGAGCCCTGAAGTGCAGCAGGAGAGCAACAGATGCATCATCCACTCCATTCCTTTGCTATGGGGTCAGAACCCAGAGCTGAGATGCTCCAAAAAGACTTGGCTGGGCCTTTTTGTCCTACCTGCCACCAAGCACAAGGAGAACTTAAATCATCTAAGTTCAGGGAAGGGACAGGGGGTGCCTCAAAGTGTTTTGTAAACCAGTGGGTACCATTGGCCTGTCCAGCTCCAGCAATTCAGTGCCGTGTGTCCATCAGAAGTTTTGGGAGTCATGGGGAAGTTTTCAGTGTGAACACAGGCTCCTGCTCAGTCTCACACGACATGGCCAGTCACCCAGGGCTCACACGTGGCTCTGGGTCCCAGGGGAACATTTCTGTGCACATTTCTAATGTGTCCACCACAGAGGCACATGTCAGAGCTTAGGCACCACCTCGAGGATGGAAACACATGGGTTCCTACCAAAAAAGGTACCAGATTAACCCCAAATACCTTTTGGAGACCAGTGTGGTCTGTTCCCTGATGGCTTTTGTGGCTGCTGGCCCCTCCTAAATATAGACACCCCTGTTATCTTCATGTTGCCCATGAGCATAAATCAGACTGTCATCCACCAGTGCTGGTTTTGTGCCTTGGTACCCCACTGCTGACTGAAGACCCCGTGCTCTCATCTCTGATACCCAGTTAATTAATTATATTACAGGAACATCAGGATATCATGGTGCCATGCACACCTGTGCAGCAGCCTGCAGAAGGGCAGGGCTTTTGGGGCAGAACCCACATGCAAGCCCCAACTCCATGTTGTTCCAGCTTCATTACAAAGATGACATCCCTCCAGCCTTCCTTCTTACAAAAAGCTGCTCTGTTTTTTTCCATGTACTTGGTCCTGATGGTTTGAGTGTACAAGAGGGATGAATTTAATGTGCAAGAACCTGGACCAGGTTCTCCTAGGCATAGATCACTCCATCAAAATCCTGATTATTCCCTGGGATAGAATCCTGGGATTCTACACTCAGCATCACTTTCCATTTCCCTTCTGTCCGTGCCCATCTCTCCTCCATCTGTACATCAATACCACCCTCAGCACTGCTAGTTTCTCCTCTCCAGGATCTGGAATAGGCTCTAGGTTTGTGCATGGTGTTCTCTTGGAAGCAGATAAGTCTCTATGATCATATAGCTTTAGAAAGCAAATTAACTCTGGGATGGGGCAGAGGTGTGAATCCAGCTCCACCCTGGGCAGAAGTGATCCCCAAACCCCTCACACTGTCCTTGGGCAGCGAGGAGCCCTTCTGCAAAGGGGCTGTTCTGTGGGGCCACAACCCTGCAAAGTGCTGGGTTACCTGGCTGCTCCCAGAGCTCTTGGACTAATCTCCATTTTCCTGGTGTGCACTTCTTCCAGGGAGGCATTTCTGTCTGGCTGCCAGGAGGAAATCTGGCTTGGGGATGGAGAGGGGCAGGGTGCTGGGAGTCACCTCCATGGAGTGAACTCACCTGCTGAGCCTGTGCAAAGGAGAGCTGTCCCTAGAGCAGTGAAACTGCAACCCTCACCCCCAGAAGGGTAATCACACCCCTTTCTCGTGCACTACATGCATACACAGATATTGAGATGCCTTTGAGAGCCCAAATTAGCTGTCAAGGTACCTTCCTATTCCTAAGGATCAATAGGGCACAAAGTAACAGCCTCAAAGTGTCTTCATTACTCTGCAGGGCTGGTTTAACCCGCTCTCTGGATCCCTTCGGCAGTAATTCCTTCCCCGTTTGAGCTGGCATCAAAATTAATGGCATGTCGTGTTCTGTAAGTCCTGACTTTTCAGATGAAAGGTACATGGTGTTGTTCACATCAGTGTTACAGTGTAATAAATCAATGCTTTCCCACTGGAAGGATTTCAGACAATTTCACAGCTTGCTCTCAGGAGCTCAAAAGACAACATGTCTGCCAGGCCATTGGCCCGTAAAAAATGAGTTTCTATACAAACAGGAAAAGAGGGGAAACCCCAGCATTTCATTGCAGCATTGTTGCCTGCTTCATGTAGGACACTGGGGCCAGGGCAGCAATGCCAAAGTTTCCTCAGGCCCCATCTCAAGAGGTGGTGCACAGCCAGAGGCAGCACATTCCCTGTGCCAAGGAGGATCTGGACAAGGCCAGCAGAGGCTGGGAGGGTCTCACTGGATGAAATAGGAGCAGAGGCAAAAGCAGAGTTTGCCTTCTTATTGCCTGACCCTAGAAAAAACTGCTCCAAATATCCAGAAAAGCAGCAGGAAAAGGGAAGAGGAGTGAAGCCAGGACAGAGAACCCAGCAAGCCCCCCAAAGGTGCCCATGCAGTTGCTGTCCCAGCTTTTGTGGAAGCTGCAACCCACAGAGCAGTTCACTTACTTAACGTCATCTTTACCAAGTAAAACTTAAATTCCTCTGCTCCTGGGAGCACATGTGTAAGATGGGAAGAGGCTGAACTTGAAAGGGGAGCCGTTTTGTTGCCTCAAATTAGCTCAAACTGCGTGACGAGCTTTCCTCACTTCAAAACCAATGTTGTTAACCTTGAAATCTGCATTATTAATATTTCAACATTAGTCCCATCAGGAGCTGCTGCAAGAGCTCTCCTGGACTCGTGACAGCTCGTCCTGTTTGATTCTAATCATATATGAATGCATGAGTTAAGAAGATATCATTAAAAGTACATTAAGTTTAATTATGCTAGCAGCCACAGACGGTGGGAGCATCGGCTTAATGCAGAATGCATAATTAGATCAGACCTAATCCATTAGATCCATATTTGTCAAAGAAAATGCTCCTCGTCTATAAGTGTCTCTGCAAAGTGATCCATAGGCTTTGGAGGAACAGCACCATTTTCTGGGGGCTACTGCCCTCCCACCCCTCTGCCCTCCTCCCTGCCCATCACCCCTGTGCACACAGCTGAGCCCTCACTCAGCTCCTTGCACGTCCAGTTTAACAAAAGCACAGAAAAATACAAAGCAAGGAGATCCCCTGCCTGGGCAGCCAAGCCCTGGAGAGGTGCTGTGGTGATTTAAGGTGTTATGACCCAGATCTCCTTTGCAAGGAACTGGCCACATCAGAGGGTCTGTAGATGCAGGAATGCACCCAGTTCCAGGTGGGTGTGTGGCCTCAAAACCCAGTTTCACCAGTGCAGCCATGCTCAGGGATGGAAAAGGATGATGCCTTTACACAGACTCCAGGGATATTGGCTGCGGAGTGGCTTAGGATAGCCATCCAAACAGAACAAAAAAAGACCAAAATAAACCAAAATAAGGAAAGCAAAAATGTTTCATCTCCTTGTAGGGATGATCCAGCTCTCTCCACTAACACCAGGTGGGTGCTGGCACGGGCCTGCAGCTGGCACATCCCTTTCCCCAGCAGCACAGCCCTGCAAACCACCCACTGCATTGCTCTGCAAAGCCACAGCATTCACAGGAAACCACCATCACTAGTGGGAGCCATGGGTTGTCACCCCCATCTTCACCCCACAGCAGGGATAACTGGTACCAGCAACCCCACACACCCCCAAGCAGCCTCACCACAGCAGGGACATCAAATCTGCCAATGCCTGAGCCCACAGGTAATCAGGCTGCTGTGGTCTGGAGAGTCTCAGCTGGAGGATGGTGAATTCTGTAGCCATGTGCTTGTCCCATGGAGTGATTTCAGCAGCACCTCCAGCCCAGACCCCATAGCAATGGCCAGAGTCTGGGCAGGACATTTCCCAGCTCCTGGGGGCAGTCCCAGAGGTGATGAACCTCATTGACCTGCTGTGAAATCACAGGGTGCCCACTGCCACCCTGCTCACTGCAGAGGGGTGAATTCACCACGAGTCTCCACCTGCCACAGGCTGTTCACACTCAGTGTCCACAGGCTGACTCAGCTCAGCTCTGGATGTGGGGAGGTTCTGTGAAAGCTGAGGTCCCAGTCCCTCTGGTGGGGGATTTCAGCTCATGTCCCCTCCAGCCTGGACACAGAGCAGGCTGGAAAGGGGAAGAAGTCAAGGCCACCATGTGACATGGGAGTGAGCACAGGAGCAGTTGTGGTTCAGGAGGGAACCCCAGAGCTCTGTGCACATTGGCACTCATCACAGGCAGGGGACACTTAACAGCTCAAGCAAGCCCTCTAACACCTGCCTAAGTGCTGAATATTATTGCTATTAAAATATAATGGCCTCTCACTGCCTCTCCTGTGTGGAGCTGGATAGCAGCTGTGATTGGGAAGCCACAGCACAGAGCACAACCCCACAGGCAGGGCAGAGGGACAGGATTTAAAGCTTTCTGAAGGTACCTTTCACAGCCAAGGGCCAGCTCCAAAAGGACCACAATTACTGGTCAAACAACAACTGAGATTTCTATAAAGAGTTCTGAATAAATCAACTGCTAACTTAGGTTTGGAAAGGGCTTTTTGATTTATTTTCTTTTATTTTGGGAGAAAGTCCCTTTCAGCCCACTGTATCCATATTTCATTTTCATCCTTGCCACTTCCATCCCATCTCCAGCCTGCTAATGCAGACAAGGCTGGCACAGGGAGGTTGGTCTGTGCCCTGGGGTCCAGCAGTGGATGGGGTGGGGTCAGCAGTCCTGGCGTCCCCTTTTGCCCCCCTTTTTGCAATGCTGTGAGACATCAGTGCTGTCCTGCCCACGGGGTCTCTCTCTCAAAGGGGGTTTGAGGAGCCACATGGCTCCTTCCTTGCCACAGAGGTGGTTTCCATGCTCTCTGGTTTTTAGGGCTTTAAATTGGCAGTGCTCATCAGCATCCCTAATGCCAATCTAATAAACATGGGGAAAGACTGGCTAAAGGCTGCTGTGATTTTCTTTCCCATCTGTGTGCTGAAGTCCTGGCTCAGCCAAACAGGAAGAGACACGGCAAAGAGCTGGAAAAACTTTCTTCCCCCATGGAAGAAGCTGAATTTTAGTGAGTTGTGCATACTCCTAGCTCCTGATGGACTTTTTGAGTGAGGATATTTGGGGAAGTATTGGAAGCAATCTAACCTCACAAGGTCTTAGAGGAAGCATTGATCTCCCTAAGTGGGCAGCAGTTGATATGTTCAAAGTGAGCATTGTGTGCATTCCTGTTTGCACTGTGTGCACCTGCCTGCCATTTAAAAGTAAAGAAGAAACCCCTCAAAAAAAATCAAATATGAGCACAAAGATCAGCTCTTTGCAGAAAGAAATTCGAGGACCTTTATGTCCTCATCAATGCCCTTTGGTGTGATAATCCACATGGCAAGATGAAAGGATAACCCCTGGTGCTGTTAATTGTGCTTTCCAAAGGAAAGCAATTAAACTACTGCATTCACTGAACAGTCAAAGGGAAATCTAAGTTAACCCCTCTGTGGCCACTTTGCCCCAGCCCAAGTTCTGGCATCCCTGATGGGAGATGGGTTACAGCTGCAACCGTAGCAGTCA
>JACBWW010000029.1:5520361-5537649 GCA_020086605.1 Lanius collurio | reverse complement strand
TTGGGGATTTTCAGATGCTTGTTACAACTCTCTCCAGTTTGCTTTAAGGGGTGTGTGCTGTTCTATGTCAGCTTAGGTGAGGTCACTATAATAATGGCAGAAGATAATGAAGAAATAATGAGCATTAGGAACTGCCTTCAAATTAATCACAGCTTTATTTATCTATTTCTAGGTACAGCAGCACACCTCCAGGCTCCCTTATCTTTTTGGGTGCACCTGGAACTGTGAAAGCTTTAAACTTGCAAATCCAAAGCTTAAACAGGGTAGTTCTGCTTCAAACACTCCAGTATGGTAATAAAAAAATTAAAATTAAAAAAAAAAAAGAAAAAGAAAAATCATGCTCTATATTTGGTCTTTGGATTTGTTGGGGGTGCAGGAGAGGAAGGTTTGGAGGAGCTTATGGATTTGTACAGGAGCTGAAAAGCTTCTGCCTTCTTAGCAGCCTTCATTGCACCATGCACAGAAGGGAGAGAGCTGCTCCTGTTCTTGCCAGTGTGAGCCCCAGCTCTGCCCTCCATCCCTGCTGAAATGTGGACACTGGCCATGGATTTCCCCCAGTTCTACTCAATGCCTGTAAAAATTGCCTTTTAAGCATCTCTTTTCCCATCTCAGAATAAAACTTGGCTTCCTTCTACTGCAGTTATTTGTGGGAGCTTTACAAAGTGTCCAGGAAGGAGAATAATTTTTCCCCTTTCACTTCTGGATCCTTCAAAATTCTAAAAAAAAATAGATTTAATCATCTTCCTAGAAAAACAATAGTGATGTCAGTGTGTCTGAGTCACAAGGGGATGTTGTAACCCCTTGGTCTGAGCTGGGACCCAGGAACCAAGAATTGGATTTTCACAGCATTTGGGATATGTCATGCCTGACTCCTCAAGTTTTAACTTCTGGACTATTTTCTTTTTTAACTTTTGGTCAGGATCTTGCAAGCTCTCTGGGCTTGTAAAAAGGATTTGTGCCACACAGTCCATCTTTTAGCTATCTACAGCAAATCTGGGCACTGTGTACAAGAAAAAGAAGAGCCTCAGTGGCCATTTGATTGACCCATGAATAAAATTTGATGAGGAGGTGCCTCCATTCAGTCCTGACCAGTTTTTCTATTTACACCACACTCCCCAAAGTACCTAGTGGCTGGTTGTGAGCAGTGAGTAAATCTGTGCAGAGGACAGAACTCAGGTGAACCTGCATTTAATGTGAGTGAGAAGCCCTGATGTGAGGCGTTAAACCCTCTATTTTTACAATATCTTCCAGAATTCAAGAGCAGGTAAATGTACCAGTGAAGTCAGATCCATTTTCCATCTTTTTGAGAAGAAAAGACAAGGCATCCATGTGCTTTCTGCAGGCTCAAAAAAACAGGAGCCAGAGAGAGCTTCCAGTCTGGTCAAATTTATTGTCTTTCCAGCCTTGACTTTCACAGCACTCCCCCAGTTTTAGCTTCTCATTTTTCAGTGTTTGGGGCTGGCTGGCAGGTTTTCAGTTCCCATCAGTGGAGTGAGGAGGATGGTTACCCCCAAGTGCCCAGGAGTGCTCAGAAGAGCCAGGGGAAGTCTGGAGGAGGGAGTGAGACAGCGACGTCTTTGCGGCGGTGACAATGAAGAGGGACAGCTGTGCCACAGTACAGCCCTACCTGCTGCTTCTCAGTAATCACCCACCTGGGCTGGTTTTCCCCCCCTCTCTCCTTTCTTACTATTAAGATTTATGGGCAGGAAGGTGCCCAGCTGCATCTGAGCACCATAAACCTCTCGTGGCTGGTAAAAACCGACGAGCTGCTCTCCCCGCTTGTTAGCAGTCAGGAAGATGGAAGGAAGTGGGAGGAATCCAGAGGGTGAGGCTTTCTAATGCCTCACTCTTCACTGCTGAACCCAGAGCTATTTACGGTGCAATTATCACCACAGACAGACTCCTTTATCATCCAGCCAATATTCTGGGTAGAAATCCTATTGCAGCCCAGCCACTCCATACATCATCTGGGCTCAGGCAATGGCCAGGTGAAGAGGTTTGCTTGCAGGAAACATATCTGCCAGACACTGCTGGGCCCTGGCAGCCCTGCTCACCTTCTATTTATGGCCAGGGAGAAGGCTGTGTCCTCCTGCCCTCCCAGCAGGGCCCAGTGCAGTGGGAGCAGGTGAGAACAGTGTAGGGCTGTTCCACGCAGTGATGCCAACGGGGGCTTCCCACGGGAATCTGCTCCTGTTGGGGCATGATGGATGGGTTTTACTAGGAACACAAACAGCAACAAGTCTTCTGGACTGAGCATGGCTCAGGGCAGCAGCAGAGGGAGAGGGATGGAAGGGAAATGACAGGAGATGAGTTTTGAATCCTCTGTGGTTTCATAAATGAGCCACAAGGCAGGGAGGGGAGTGAAGCACCTTACACCCCGGTCGTGTCTCTGAAGAGCAGTCCCCTGGGTCTCTGTGTGCCCCCACAGCCTTGGGACATCCTCCTCACCTCCTGCCTGGCCCCACTGGCAGAGTCAGTGCTGCAAGAATTATCCCCCAGGAGTCACCTTGGGTGTGCAGCACAGCTCCATCAACTGAAATTTGGATTTTCTTTTTTCTTCTCCCTCTTCTCAAAATTCCTTTTACTCTACAGAGGAAACTGCACCATTCTCCTTAGTCCATGCTGGAATCCCTCACAAAGTTTGGTTGTACTTCTCCATGGGGCTAGAGAGTCTTGGAGCAAACTCCCACTCAGCCTGTTCCTGTGGCTGGTTTGGGACAAGACCAGAGAAGATTGAGTCAAGAGGAGATCAGCCAAGCAAGGTTTCCTCTTTAATGACCATCTTGAGAAAGACTGTGGTGCAGACTCCCTGATGTCTAACGAGAGTTGAGCATCCCCTTCCCCTCCCCATTGGAAGATGCATTTCTTTTATCCATTTCATTTCCCATATTCACAGACCTTGCCAGGACCTCGATGGAGCTGGAAGCCTCTTCCCCTGTGTCAAACGTGGGTGGTACTGGGCAGCTGCTGGTGGGAACGGGTGAGAACACACGCAGGGCTGCTGAGTCACGGAGCCTGATTCTCCTGGAGAATCAGACTGAACTCCCACCCACATCACTGCTCCCACTGCCAGGGCAGAGCTGGATGTGCCCCGGCCTCTGCTCCACCATATCCCCTTTATCTTCCATTTCACAGAGCAGGGATCTATTTATTAAGGAATGAGCCTCAATACTTGCAAAGAGTGAAATTCTTGAGGCACAGGAGCTGAAATAACCATCACTCACCCTGCCTTTTTACCTTCTAATTGTCACTGACTTCTGCCTTTTCACGTTCATGGTGCTTGAAAAGGGAAGAATAGATCTAGGCAACGTAATTTAATACACCAAACATACCAGCTTAATTGCAATCCCCATAAGCCAGACACACAAAACTCTAAACAAATTCGATTAATTTATTTCAATTTGCACAAGTCTTCCACTCAGACTGTAATTAATGGAGGGAAACAATTAAGGTAAACACAGCCCAGCTGAGAGAGCTGTCCTTGCTAAAAGTCACATTTTATTTTAATAATACTGTATTTATGTAAGTTCCACACTTTNACACATTTTCTGCTGGCAAAACCACTTTATTTTTTTCCCTTGTTGCCACCTGCCCTTGCTGGACCGTGGTCACTGTGCCTACCTTGCTGTCTGAAGGGTGTCACCTCTCCACATGTCCCCAGATCTCCCTGGGGATGCCCAAGCACTTTCATTAACAAGCAGCTAGAACTTACACCAGCAACAAAACAACAACAGCAACAAAGATCTTTATTTCAATGACCAGAATGAAAATTTAATTCCAAGAGCAAAGATAGTAATAAAAACCACAAAGGTGCTCCAAGCAAACTGGAGCGACTTGCACGGATCCCTTCCCAAAGCAGCCAAGCAGATGTGGGTGCTGTCCCTGGCTCCTCCCCAGTGTGACACAGTGCAGAGCCACACTTCTCCCTGTGTGCCCCCATGCCAACCCCTTACTGGAAAGATCCACAGGGACCTCTCAGCCCTGAGGAAATGGCAACTCAGGGTGAGTGGCTTGGGGTGGGGATGTCACTGGGTGAGCCCACACTGACCCTGGGGAAAAGAAAGGCACTTCCCAAACTTCAGTGTCATCCTGCCACGTGCCCTGGGACCACAAAGCATCCCTTCATCACCTACCCCAGAGCCCATGCCAGTGTGACATCCCAGGAATATGGCTCCTTGGGAATCGTGGTGCTCCTGGGCCAGCAGCACAGCTCAAAGGCAGAGGAGCAAATCCAGCTCTGAGCTGTCCTCAGCTGCCCTGTGCTCACAGAGCTTTCTGGGAGCAAGCCCTCAGTTCCTGACTGTGGCTCCAGGGAGGCACATTGATGAAAAGGAGAGACAGGGAGTTCCAGGAGGCAGAAGGATGGGGAAAGGTGGTGGCCCTGAGCAGGGACCTCTCTGGAGCTATGCCCAGTCTCCCACCCCAGGCTCAGCCCAGCAACACATGCAGTAAGGATCACTGTACTGATCTCTCCCACACACACATCCCACAGCTCTCTGAGGGGGTGTGGAGCCTTTGAGAAATGCAGGGATAAAATTCCAGAAGCAATGTTAATCCAACGACTGAGTGGATGTCACTCCTAGAACTGAATCCAAAGCCACTGAAATTATGGCTGAAAACAAAAATCCCAAATTTTCAGGACTTCCATGGAGGCCTGGTTTGTTCAAAGAGTCTTTGCCCTGTGTCTAGAGACAAGCAGCAGCCAAGCACTCGCTCCCTGACATGTGGCTCACGGCCTCAGCCACTGATCCTACCCCCTCTCCCTGCCTCTCCAGAGATTTGTACCCCTTTGACTTCATTGTGCTCTTTTGGGGGATCCCAAACTTTTCTGGGTCCCAAGTGCAAGGGTCCAGCCTCAGGTCAGATCCTGATTTTCTCCTGAGGAGGCAGAAAGTTCACAAGAAACACAGAACACGGGGAAATTGCATTAGTCAAGGAGCAGAAAGTGTCATAACAAAACTTCCAGAGTTAACTCCCTTGTTATCAGCTCCCCACAGGTCTGACCCTATAACCTGAACCCAGTCTGGGTTGGGAACAGCAGCCTTTGGGTAGGGGGAAAGGCACCAAAGCTGACATATGGCCCCCTCCCACAGCACTTCACAGCATTGGGGCCAGCAGTCAGGGGAGTGCCTGGCTACCCTAGGGAAGGGTCTGGTGAGCAAACACAGCACAGCACCGAGCAGGGCAGCAGGAAGGGGATGTCTTGACCTGAGAGCATTCAAAGAGAACCATCTCCTCACCATGTGGCCATGGAGGTGGTTAGGAGCAGAACCATGAGTTTCAGACTGTTTAATTTAACCTTTCTTCCTGTTCAAATACAAACTAAGTAAAAGCTGTAAGCAGTGGCTCAGCTGTCAGCTCCCTAGGCTGGGGGAAGCCATTGGCACTTCTCTGCTTCACCAGTGCCACCTCTCCCCAGCCTCTAAATCTGCTGCATGGAACAGGACCATCTATAAAAGCCCTAAGCTGTCCTTCAAAGTGAAAGAACCAAAACTGAGGCAATCCCTCCACTCAGTCCCCTGCCCAAGGAGAATCCACCTCCGTGCAGAAGCCACTCAGCAAGTGATTTGGGCTTTGGAGACACAACCCAGCTCTGCATCCCAGTATCCCCTTTGGTGGCACAGCACGGCAGCAGTGGCACCCACAGCTCACAGAGGTGGCACGGACGGCACAGTGTCGCTGTTGGTGCAGCTGGGCAGGGGGTGCCCAGCTCATGGCTGAGGTCACATTTTTGGTGGAGATTGGCTCAAACCACACTCAAACCGTGGAGCAACACACAGAGAAACCCAAGGGTGGAGGTGTGTCCCGAGGGAGGGCAGGGCGGGTCAGACGTGGCCGCGGGTGCTGCGCTCGGGCAGGAGGTGCCGGGGCGGGGGCTGCTGCAGCAGGGCCGTGAGGATGTGCTGCAGCTGCGACAGGCGGGCACGCAGGGACGTGCAGGACAGGAGGTTCAGCTGGTAGGATGGGTCAAGGGGCAGGATGGAGATGAGCCACCAGCACCACGTCGGGCCGTCTGCTGAAGCCTGGAGAGGAGAGAGGGAGAGACCCCCACGTCAGGAGCTGCGAGGTGAATGCAGGGGTGGCCTTCAGGCAGCATCTGACGGGAAATGGTTGCTCTTGTCAGGACAGCAATTCCAGCTTTGGGCAAGGTACTCCTCTGAACAGCCCTTTTGTCGGTCCAAGCTCGAAACTGCTGGACAAACTAATTTAATTTCCAGACAAGCATTCCCCAGGGAGCCTCCAGATGCAGATGTAGCTGGTAAAAAGTCTATACTAAAGAGACAATGAAATATCTTGTGTATTTCCTTGTTTAAGCTGGTGCTCTTTGAAAACATGGCCCAAATCCTGCATGGTCCGTGTTTTTGGGACACTGGCCATCATTTGAAGAGGTGAGGTGCAGGCCATGCAGGCAGAGCTGTTGGGCACTGCTTTCGTAAAGCGGTTTTTTTATAACCTGAGCCAAACTAAGAAGGAAAAGCTCAATTCAGCTAAAGGAAGGGTGAGTAGTTTTGTAATTCCAGAGCATGTCATTAATGTCACTGCTGGCCGGGATAGCCTTAGCCCGGGACAAGAGAGCAAGAGTATATTTGTAATGATCCAGAGAGGAAACACTTTCCTAAAGGAGTGAAAGTTAAATTTTGGGCTTTTTTTTCCTACAGAATCTGAATTTTTCAGAGCAGTATAACAAGCAAATTGGATCCTGTCTTCTTAGCTCCTCACCTCTGGCCAGCTGTGGCTGTCTCAAAGGATTACTGTGAGAAAGGAGACTGCAGACTCAACAAGCTCCAGGGTTTGCTTCTTTGCCAATTTGTTTGGTTGCTTTTTTCCCAAAGTGTTTTCAAACCCACACAGTTCAGATTCTCAGTTCTCATTTAGGAAAAGACTCTGGGAAAGATTTTAGAACTCACTGCTCTGTTTCCAAGAACAGTTTAAAACCATAAAGAAACATGAAGCAGTTTTACAAGACAAGCCCTACCAACTCTATGAATGAGAGGGGTGAAGAACTGGATTTGTTTTGTTAATCCTGGAGGGAAGCCGAGTAGGGAAGCAGGGTGGTTAGTGCAGAACGGCACCACTTCAGAGGCTCTCTTGGTACTCTGTCTGTTTAGTGCATCCCTTCCCTCAGGGCATTACCTGGATGTCCTCTTCCTTCTCGGGCAGTGGTCCGTGCTGCATCAGGATGTGCCTGGAGGTGAGGTCTCCGTGCTCACAGAACCGCTGGGCCAGGCGATAGGTGCTCTCGTGCAGGCACTGCAGCTCCTGCAGCTCCTCCCCAGACACCTGAATGGACACAAGAGGGACACAGGTGTCCACGGGGAGGTTCTGTCCCACTGCAGCCCAGGATTTGGCCCAGCCCTGCCCTCACCTTCTTGTCCTCCAGGTACTCAATGTCAGCGGTGTGGTAGCCATCCCTGTGCCCGCGGCTCAGCACCCGGAACCGCTGCCGGCCGATGGTGTCCACCAAGGACCTCCCGTCTGCCAGCAGCTCCACCTGACGGATCTCCAGCATGCAGCCGTAGTCAGCAAAGCTGCAGGGACACAGGGACAGAAAACAGGGGCTGAGCTGGGGTAATGGGCAGCGAGAGGGCTGCTTCTCCTGAAGGTACCATCTCCAAAGCAGGAAAAGGCCCAGGAGCAAGCTGTCTGGGCAGGGGCAAACTCAGATTATCAATCAAGTCTCCTCCCAGTGCTCACTAAGAGAAGCTGGAGGTCACAGCCAGAGAACCAAGGAGCTCAGAGACATCCTGAGTCAGAAGCTGTTCCAAGAACAGCCACCACTGGCTCTGTGCAGCTCCAGTGCTGGCCTCATTACTTGATCCCATTTCACTCAGCAGTGTGGGGAACACACCACCTCCCTGCTGCTTTTACCTGAGAGATGCCACTGATAGGAAATCTTTCTACTCAGTATTTTAGACATTTGGGGCTGAGGCAGAAAGGGGCTGGGGCAGGGGAGGCTTGCCCAGGAGCTCACCTTTTCCCATTCTCGTATATGCACATGCCAAACCTCCTGGAGCCGCTCTCCTGGCACCGCCGGACCATCAGGCGGTACCGAGGCTCGAAGACATGCAGAGGGCAGGGGATGCCAGGGAAGGACATCGTGCACACGAAGATGGGGATGTTCTTGGTCAGGCTGAGGGACAGAAGGAGAAACCACTGATGCCTCCCCAAGCAAATCCCATCCCAATAGCTCTGCATCAGCTGCTCCCCCAAACCAGGTGTGTCCTTTCCCACAAGAAGTGAGCAGAGCTAACTTCCACTTGGCTCACCAAGAGACCAAAGACAGATTTTGCCCACAAAACAGCTCCTTGCAAAGATGGTCTCTCGCCCCCAGGTGCCCCACCAGCCATGTGCACACCCACACAACGCTGCTGCAATGTGATCCTGGAGGTGGGACAGACATCACTTAAGCAGAACTAAACCAGAACAATGGTATGGGGTGAGGATAGCCCCCTCAGAGCCCATTCCAAGTCCCCATGTGCACACACACACAGGAGCAGCCCCTGCTTACTTGGAGAGCTCTGCCATCTCCGCCCGGTGCAGCTCCCGGCGCTCAGCCAGCTGTGTGGGGAAGGTGGCCAGCATGATGTCCTGCAGCAGCACTGTGGGGCTGTACCTCCCAGCCTTCAGGTACTAAAAGGAATTAGACCCAAAAATAGGTTGGAGAAGAGCAGGGAGCAAGCCCTGGGGCCCTGCGGGACTCTGAATCACGCTCACTTTTATTGGAACTGAAGGTAATTTTAGACCAGAGAAAGTCAGGGATAAAACCCATCAGGGGATGTTGAGCCATCGAGCAGGATGGGATGTCAGCTCCACCGAGACCTCCAGACACAGCTCAGAGCCAGGGCCCATCCAACACAGTGTCCTGTCTCTGACAGTGATGCAGTCCTTGTATGACAACCTAATTTCCCTGATGGTCTCATCCGAATCCCTTTTCATTAAAGATTAAATCAAATCTCCAGGCTAGCAGGTTTTCCATCCATTTCCATTTTTTAAAGTAATTAGCATTTGCTTCTCTCCCTCTCCCTCTCTCTTTTCTCCTGTTTACAATCTCACTAAATCACTGTGGCATCTTGTGGAAATGAATCTCTTGGTCTTAATTTTCAACTGTCTGGTCATTCCCATTTAAGTGGAGCTGACACCACCGTGCCAGGGAGCTGCTAATGTAAGAGCACTGCACCTTCCCACCTCAGCCCTGGGCATACAGCCAGCAGCTGGAGCTGGTTCCCAAGCTCTCCCTCGGGCTCCATCCCGTGGGACTCGTGCTCTCACCTCTCTCAGGCTCTGTTTGCAGAGGGGGCAGTTGGGCCGGTGGTCCAGGCAGCGTTCTAGGCACTCCTTGCAGAAGGTGTGACCACAGGGCGTTGTCACCGGCTCAAAAAACATCCTGAAAAGGTTGAACAGAGTCAATGGATTGCAGAGAGCAACAAAGGGAAAGGAGCACAGATAAGTCCAGCAGAGACAGACTTTAATTAGTCCTTTAATTAGAAAGTCTGAGCTCAGACTGCTGGGCTTGCGCAATGATGTTAGACAAGAATTGTCCCTGGCCTGAGCTCTGCTCCCCATCTCTGCTGGGTCTCGAAGGAATCCCAGTGGACCCCATCAGTACACACATGGCACCCCTTGGTCCTGCTAGGGCTGTGGTTCCCCAGACACCCACAGCCATGTGTAATCCAAAGGGCAGTGACAGGAAAGTTCCTCCTTCTCCCCTGCTCCAGGAGCAGAGCCAGCAGCAAGCACTCAAGTTGCCCATAGGTAGCTCCAGGATCAGAAGTTGAACTAAGGTCTCGGGAAAGCCCTGACTCCTCCTGAACACTGTTTTCTGCTTTCAGAAGAGACCCAAATTCACATAATTCAGCCTAAATTTCTCTCCCCCATGCCATGCCCAGACCTGGAAAAAGCTGCTTTGCAAGAGACCTTGACCGACTTGAGCGTCTGGCAGTGCAACACCCACCCAGCTCTCTGCCAGCAGCTGCTTGCACAACTTCCCCAAGTCCTGGGACACACCAGGAATAACAGCCTGCTTTCAGCATGCCCTGTGGCACTGCAACACCAGCCCCTCCCTAGCCCTGAGCCAGCAAACAAACACAGGCTCTACCCTGTTCCCTTTCCCACCTGCACCAGGCAAAGAGCTCAGAAATGCCCCCCTCTAGATCTGCAATATCCCTATCATGGATGGAATTTTCCTGGGCAACACCTTCCTGTCCCAGCATGCAGGTACAAAGGGCAACCACTGCTTTTGGTCTTTGACCCCACTGAACATCCCCACCTCCACATCTATGTCCCAAGGGATACAGCCTCAGTGATGCTATGCCCTGAGACAGAGTGATCTGAGCTTCTGCCACCTGGCAGGGTGTCCCATGCCCCTGCCCTCCCCTCTCATCTCTACTGAAACCTACATATCAGCAGTACCCAGGACTGAGCTTGTATAAAGATGTGAAGAAAGATGCACACCAGTAAAGAAAACCCAGCAGGAGCTAATTCCTCATCTTTAAAGCTCTCCTGCTGGAGAACTCACCGTATGCAGAGGGAGCACTCCAAGTCAGAGATGCTCAGTGACTCCCTGAGGCATTGCTGGGTACACTTTGCTGCTGCTGTTTCCTCCTTGTTATCTAGTGGCAAAAGAGAAGACAACCCCTCATTTCAATATTCAAAATTAATATTTGCTTTCTGACCTTGTTCTGAGGCGTAACTGCCCTACAAAGTGCTTTGAAAGTGTCGAAGAAAAACAAAACCACTAGGAAATGCAACACAAACTCCTCTGTTAACCCACCCATATTCATCCATAGCTGGAATGTCAGTGGGTCTCGTGGTATGTGGTAGAGGAAGGTGGTATCTCTTTTTTCAGGCAGGGAAATTGAGGCACTGGGTAGTGAGATGGCCCAAGAAGCTCCAGGATGGAAAGTCTCTGGAGACCTGCTGTGAGCCATCACTGCTTTATGCAAACCCAGGTATGTGGCAGCCACCTGACTGGCAAGTGATGGCAAGTTAATGCTGATGGAGCTGCTGCTTCCCCAGCTCACAGCATGTCCTGTCCCCCACACGGAAATTTACTCTAAACCAAAACCCCTCTAAACCCAAGGGAACCAAATAAAGCCTGTCCTGACTCCATAGAGGGAACAAGAGATGACTGCCTTTAGCAAGAACTTGTCACCAAGCTGGAGCCAAAAGTTCACCAGCTCAGCACAGGAAGATGAGGTGGATCCTCCTCACGTCCATTACAAGCAGCGAATGTCCTGCCCAAAGCTGCCCCACCATGTGCCAATGGGATATTTGTTTGTTGAGCTGGACACAGTACAGACACCAAGTTTTCAGTGTCAGAATGGATTTAAAAGAAGTATTTCACATGAGACAACACTCTGGTACCTTTGATGACACTCACCCAACAACCACTGGCCCTGACTCTCTGCTGAAGTGTCCGGTTCTTGCTGTCGCCCCAGCTGGGAAGGGGTGGCTGTGCCCTGGCTGTGCTCAGACCCAGCATCCCCTCGGCCATCTGCCAGCTCTCCCTCCTGATCCTAGGCACAGCAAGAAGAAATTGAGCCTAAACCCTCCTCTCCCTCTGAATGCACAGCCCCATCTGTCCCACCAAGCCCGATGGCACCAGGAGGTTTTCTGGTGTTCTGCTGTACGTTAACATCTTGCATCTGCAGACAGCTGGAGCACGGCCTGAACATTGCTGCCCATGGTTAAAACATGGTTTCACTCTGTCCAGACCTACCAACTGCTATTTGGATGTATCTGAGCCCATTTTCTGAATTCCCTCTTCTCTCCAAACCTCCTAAGTTTGTTTACAGAAGGCAAAGAGAGGAAAATATAAGCTGCCCTTAACAGCTGCTAATGGTCTGAAGTATTCTCAAGTGTGCTTTTTAGATGAAAAAATTGAAGTTCACTTTTTTCTTCTTATTTTTCCTGAATGTAGTGAGATGAACAGAGAGAGGAAGTCTCCTCTATTTCCCGAGTCCCCACAGCATCAGCCCCAATGGTACCTGCTCTCCAACCCTCCACAACCTGCAGATTCTCATCCCAGCACACCACCAGGTAAACATGGCTACATGTCCTGCACAACCTCCCTGTATCACACCTCCTTTCCTGTCACTGGACAAGTGGGATGTCCCAGAGGGGCATTAAGTCTCCTTGCAGACTCAGATATTACAGGCTCTTACCTGAGCTTGTGTGGAAGATGGGAGTGCTGGGCTCCCTCCATCGACCTGGGAACCAGCTGAGCTCAGGTGAGCATCACCCAGGTGTGCAGCAGCCGTGTGTGGCTGAGGAGCATTAGCTTCCCCAAGGATCTGCATGGACAAAGCAAGGGTTGGGGGATGCTAAGAGGAAAAAGTAGGGAGGTGGGAGGGCTGCCAGGCTCCCTCTTTTTCCCCAAAGCACCCTTCTGCTCACTGCAAGAGGTGTCCGTGCTGGCTGAGCACTGTTGAGTCCTTCAGAGGACAAGGACATCTCCCTGTGTGATGTGAGAGTACAGAACCCACCATGGCAGAGCCCACACACCTTCTCCATCTCTCTCTGAGCCGGCTGGAAATGGGGACTGAGTATCAGGCAGTGTTCCCAGGCCAGCAGGGCTTCGTCTCTCTGTCCCATCTCCAGAAGCACCTTCCCTTTCCTGAAGAAGGCCTGCAGAGCAGAAAAACTTGTGGTGACTATGAGACAGTGACCAGCTGAGCATGTGCCCTTCAGCTCCTATGCAAGCCCTGGGGGAATGTCCCTCCTGCCTGCTCCTATCCCAAACCAAAGCACCTGGACATGTCACTGATCCCCTGCTCAGACTTGGCTAAAACAACCCAGGGCAGTTGCAAAAGCCAAGCCTAGGGAGAGCTGGATAAGGAGAGAAGGAAGGACACAGTGCCAGACCTCTCCTGTGAGAGCAACACAGCACCTGCCATCTGGGTTAGCAACCTAAAACGGGTCTGTCAAGTGCATTTCTGAGCTTGGAGAACTCAGGAGGGGGGAAACTGCTCCTGTACAATAACATTTGGCTCCAGTGGATGTGGCCTTCACTCACCTGGTGGTCTCCAGGCTCAGCCCTGCACACAGCATCCAGGTCCTCCAGTGCCTGTGGGTACTGCCCCAGCACCACGAACGCCTCTGCCCGGCACAGCCGCAGGGAGCTGCAGTCCAGGGCTGGAAAGAGAGATGTGGTCACTCGTGTAATGAGCCCATGGTGAGTAGGGCTGGGTGAGGCTGGGGAGAGGCCACCACAGCGGGACAGTCAGTCCCTGTGCCACTGCCTCACGCTGAGCACAGCCTGGTCCCGCAGTGCTCTTCATTAGGCCCTGTAAGTTTCTGCAAGGAAATGATTTCCCCTAAATACCCAGTTTTAAACTCTTTGAGGATCTTCTCTTTGTTTTTTCCTCCATCTTCCCCAAATACTCTCAGTCAAGAGGCTCCACCATTGCATCGGGGCTCAGCCACGCTGGGATCTGGGCTTTCATCCATCTTTTTGGGATGCAGCAAAAAAGCTCTATCATACACGTAGTCCCTACAAGGCTGTGGCCACAAGAGGCTCTGCGATGTGACTCACCTAGCAGAATCACAACAACATGTTACCAAACAAGACTGCAGTGCTGGATACCTGAATTCCAAGACTCACCAGGCTGTCACTGCTCTCCTGGGGCAGAGGAGAAGACAGGGGAGTGTAAGAATCTGCCTGCACCACAGGATCTTGGGCTTGGGGTTGACCCCTTGACTTGGGGTTTCTGAGTATGAGAAAAGGCTGAGATTTCCCAAAACAGAGGAAGAGAACTGGGCATCCAGTTCCTTGTCAGCAAGATGTCACTGATGGGATATCAGGGGGCTGGGAGCACAGGTCCCACAGCCACTGCTAGTCATGACACCAAGCATTACACACTCCTGCCCTTTTCTTAACAACTGGCAGTGATATCCTCTTCTTTCCTGCCTCAGAAAACCACATAAATACCTTCCTTCCTATCAGCACTGCCAGTGGCAGAATTGCATTGGGGGATGTCAGGGAGAGTGAGGAAGCAGCACCCCAAGAGCCCACACTCATGGAGTAGCCAGATGTGGCAGTGTTTGTGGGTTTGAAAAGCAGAGATGCCCAGACCCACCCCATTATATCACAGCTCATGGAGGTGACCTACATCCAGTGCAGTGCTGGTTTTCCAGCTCAGGTAACAGGTCTGTGCCTCCAACCCTGCAGCCCCCCAGCTCTGAACATTGTCTCAAAGCCGCTGAGGGTTGGGGTTGGAGACTTGTTGCTCTCTGGTCCATCTGGGGAGGCCTCCAGTGTCATGCAGGTTCCCCTGCTGGCTCCCAGTTCCCTGGGGGATGATGGTAGGTCCAGCACAGGTAGTGTGTGGTGGCCCTGCAGGATGCTGGCACTAAGGCCAGCCCTGTACCATAAATAAGGCACCATTCACAGGCACTGCTGCTGCATTTGCTGTGGCAAATGTGGTGTGAGGAACATCACCTTGCTGAAGGGCCAGGAGCTCTCTCAGGGGCAAGCTGGGTCCATGGGCCTGGCTGGCAGCTGATCAACAATCATCAGGAAACATCATTGTTAGTGATGTCTCCTGCACTTCCAAGCCCAGCAGCATTTCCTCCTGGCCCAGTTCAAGCACGGTGCTGACACAGCTCTGCCAGCAAGCTGCAGGTCAGGACTGGCAGCTCCGTGACAGACGGGTGCAGGAAGCATCTGCCCTTTATCCTGCCTGCCCCTGCTGTCACCCTGCCCAGGCACCCACCACTGTTTATCACAGAGGAGGAAACTCTGCCATGGCTATTGCCTCCTTGTCCCCGTGCACAGCAGGGAGCACAGGGAGACTTTGATCCCTACCTGGTGTCACCCTAACCCAGAGAGCAGCAGAGCCAGGCACAGCCACTCCTGCACCACTCCTCCACTGGCCATGCTGAGCTGTGCAGTAGAGCAACACTTGGTCCCTGGGAGCTTGTTTTCCTTTATAATATTAGCCAAGACCTCAGGGCTCGTGTCAGGAAACATGAGAACTTGCTGCTCCGTACCCCATCCCACAAGTACCCATCCAGAGGTGAAATATCCCAGACCCTAAAGATGGGTAAGGATGAACAAATAGGTACAAAGTCTAGAGGCTTAGTTTCCATGTGGGCAAACCTACTCAAACATTTGCACAGCCCAGCAATAGAGCGACTGATTCGGCAAAAAAACCCCATCCCAGATGTGTAAAAAAGGGCAATGAATCCTGCATTTCTCTGCTGCTACAGCTATTTTTTGATCTATGATATCATTACACACCAGGGCCATCAGCCAGCTGGCAGTCTCACAGACTCGCCAGCCTCTGTGCTCCAGGCATGTCAGAGGGCCTCCTGTGCTACGCATTACACTGCATTTTTCTGTTGTTCACTCAGAAAGCACAAAGATGAAAAGTTGACAGCTTATTTCCACCCAAGCAAAGCGAGCTGGGCTACAGGCTGGGCTGAGCAGGATGCTGCAAACCGGCCCTATCACACCACACTGAACCACAAATAAAACATTCCCGTGGGTCTAACATTTATCAGTGGTTCTGTTTCAAAGTGAAAGGCAGCCCGTAAAAAGTTGTGCAGCCGAAAGCTGGCTGCAGGCTGCAGGAGCTGGAAAACGCATCCTGAAAGCACCACCCACGTGGCTGAGCCTGGCAGCCCCTGGCAGCAAGCACGGGTTCACTGGAGCTGAGGCTGTGACTGCAATTTCCTTGTCGCCCACAGCCAGACTTTCCTGTCTTTCGGGGAACAGAACGTGCAGGGAAGAGTGAGGACAGAGCTTGCAATGTTTCCTCTTTATACTCACAAGGGATTTTTAAAGAAATGTGTGATTGTACACCCCGATCAGGCAAAAGCCTGGCAAATAAGTACTAGAGAAGTGTGCATGTGCCTTTGCTGTGAAGGAGAGTGTGCAGGGAGAGACGGATGCCTCTGGAGGTTGCATAAAAGGACCTGTTTTCTGCTGCCAACACCAGGATCGACCGGTCCGCTCAGCCCTTCATTTCCAGGCTTACCCTGAACCTCTGGCACTTGTCTCGCAGCAGGCGATGAATAAGAGCCTGCGCTGCGGGAGGGGAGCTCAGTGCTGTCATAGAAACGACGTGGAGAAAGGAAATTCTGCCTCCGTCGCCCCAACCCCCTGCTCCAGACATATTGTATAACCCATTTTATTTAAGTATTAATTTTCCAAGAAATTCACTTACAGCCACACATTGAAGCAGATCAGACCTCCCCCCCCACCCCTCCCCGGGCCCGATCCTGGCCCTGCAGGCAAATGTCTCGCCAGAGCCGGCTGCAGAAGGGGTCGGGCCGGGGGCTGACCTGCACAATGGGGCTGGCACAGCAGCTCCGCCAAGGCTGTGTCCTCGCCAGCCTTTCGGGGGAGAGGACGTGTCCATCCCGGACTGGACAAGTCGTAATCACATTACATAATGACCACCCCCTGGGCAGAGCTCTTACTTTGACCCTGAAATATTGCCGGGCTGCAAGATGTGAGTATCTGCTGCTCTTTCCTCTCCAGAAGCACGTGGCCGATGGGACACAGGCAGCGGGCCTGGCAGGGGATGAGCAGCGCGCTTTGCCTGACAGCCCGCTGCTCCCAGCACCCCGGGACATCCATGGGTACGGAAAAAATGCCCAGCAGCTGCGTCCCCCCTTCCCATCCCCACCAGCCCTCCCTTACAACACTTCCAGCTTCCCACGTCTTCCAGCTCTGCACTGTGCAGGCTTGAACTGCACCGAGCTGCTGGGACACGGTGACCTACATTGGTACCCACATTGGTACCCACCTGCTGCAACAGCCCAGCCCGTGCCTCCCCGCTTCTGCTGCTGGGCTGGCTCCTCGCACCCCGCACCGCACTATCCGCACTCCCAGCCCCTGAGCCCGGTGGTCCTTACCCAGCTCGACCCCTCTCTGCGCCATCCTCAGCGCCTCCCGCGCGTCCCCGCGGGTGAGGCGGTCGCGGACGCGCTCCGCCAGCCCGGCCAGGCGCCGCTCCCGCTGCACGCATCTCTCCAGGATCCCGCACAGCACCACGCTGCACCTCGCCGCCCCGACGCCCAGCAGCTCCAGCCGCTCCTGGCACAGCGGGCAGCGGGACCCGCCGAGGCATGGCTTGCAGAAGGAGTGGCCGCAGGACGCGGTCACCGGCTCCCAGAGGAGCAGGCGGCAGCAGGGGCAGCGCAGCAGGTCCAGCCCGAGGGGCTGCCTGGAAGGGCTCTGCCCGGGCGGCGGGGAGCTCGGGCTGGAGGGGCCGCTCATGGCAGCGGTCGGGGGAGCTGTCCCTAAAGCCGGCGGTGCCCGCACGCCCCGGCCGCCGCTC
>JACBWW010000029.1:5473639-5515361 GCA_020086605.1 Lanius collurio | reverse complement strand
GCAGTGGTGGCCTGGGCAGAGCTTTCTGCTCCAGGAGCAGACAAATATTTCTGTCTGTGCCTTTTTGTTCCACAGGCTGGCTTGCCTCCACCTCTGGTGCACTTTGAACAGCAGGTGAATCATGTTTGGGTAAGCCAGTCATCGCCCTGCCGCCAGCTCCTCCTTTCATAACGCACAGACGTCACGGCTTTTAAAGAGGTCAAGTTGTTAGTACTCAGAACATTTGTCACCCAGAAACCTGTCCTGGCGGATCTGCCAGAGCAAACTGCAGGTTTTCCTTCACAAGAAGCCTGGCACCATTTCACTGTGGGGTTTAGGAAGGTATTGCAGTGATGTTTGGGGAGTAAGGAGCCTGCTCTGCTCTTCTGAAAGAGCAAATGCAGAGTCCTAGAGAGAAAGGTGCTGGGAAAGATGGGCATCCTTAGCATCATTTTTATGAAAATTAATCCCAAGCAATTCAGTGAATAAAGCTCTGCTATAACTTTTAGCTGCTAATTAACATAGCAAAGAGTCTTAATTTACAAATATTCAGAATGAAGACACAAGTTGTAGAAGGATGCAGCATAAACAGGAGCAAGTGTGAATGCTGAGCAGGGAGCAGGAGCGGGGATTTCACCTTCCAAAACACCCTTCACTTTCATTACTCCAGTTCCATTTGGATTTTTCTTTTCTTCTTATTCAGCTCAAAAATAGAAGAGTGGTTTCACAGGAAACCTCTGCCCAGCACTCTGCAGAGATTAGCAGATCATAAGCGGGCTGCAGGAATCAGCTTTTCTGGGAAAGTCAGGATTTCTAACTGTTTCACTTTTTAGTGGAATAAAAAAACAGCTTGAAATTTTCCATGAAGAAGGTCACTTGGGAACAGAGGAAAGATTTCTTTTTGATGTCTACCTTAGAAAGCCTTGTTTCCCTAATAGGACACTTTATATAAAAAAGCCCCTAGATACAAGATGAAAAGCCTTGTCACAAAATAAAGGTCCAACCTTTCTGTTCTGAAATGGTTGGCATTTATAGAAAAATGCCTTCATTTGAGGGCATGTCTACATGAAATGGTATAGAAAACAGTTCTTTCTCCACACCTAAACTCTCAGCATCTCTGCTGCTGTGAGCCCCCAGACAGCCACATGCCGTGCAGGATCCCTGCAGGTACCCCCAAATGCTGTGAGCAGGGGCAGCACAACCCCTCCTGCTCCTCAAGGACCAGCCAAAATTATTACATAAATTTGTGTAAACAAAACTTAAGTAACTCCACGGCTGCCAGTTCCTCTCACTGGTCTTCTTTTCCTACTCCACCCTTCCAGAGCCTGGTGTGATGGGCATTTGGCACGGCTCTGTCCATGCTCCTCTCCCAGCCAGCTGAAGACACAGCAGCCCTAAGGAGGCCCTGGTTGAACCGTGCAGATGCTTCAAGCAAAGGAGGTGGTTAAAACACCCCAGAGAAGTCAGAGCTGAGGCCCAGCAGCGCTGGGAAGCTGCCGCCTGTCACGTCTGTGGGCAAACACCCATCTCAGCACACCGAGGTCATGCTGGGGGACGTGTTCCTCAGGAGAGCTACTGAACTGCTGTGACTGAAGGTCCTCAGCATCCCCAAAAGCCAGATGCTCCACCTGCCTTTTTGTCTCCTCCACTAAGTGTTTTTAGAGCCCTAATCCCCGTGGCTGGCACGAAGGTTCGTGCTCTACACCCACTCACGTTGCCTGGCTTCAAGCCAGGGCTGAGATGCAGTGAGGAATTAGGAACACAAGAGAACCTGAAATGGTCTTCACTGCCACAACTTTTTGGGGAAGCTTGGCCAGTTCAAATGAAGGCAGGGCAAGGGCACAGAGAGAGCTACGTGCAGGGCGAGGTGCCGAAGGCAGGACAGAGAACCTCGGCTGCCAGAGGAGACGCCTGGATGTTCACACAGCCAGTCCCTGGGTGTGTTTGGCTCTTTGCTCTTGTGCCACAGGGGTCTGGCTGCACATGTTATATTTGCACAGAGCTTAGTGCAGTGGCCTGAAGCAGGGACTGTAAAACACAGCAGCAAACGGGAAGACTTTGCCTGGCTCGGCGCTCACCATCACCCAGCACTGCAGGGAGTGCCCAATGCCCTGAGCACATGAAGGTGCTGGGGTTTGGGGCAGTGTGAGGACATGGCTTTGGGGTCCTGCTGCAGATAGATATTTGCAAACTCCACCCACTTTGGGAGGTGTAGCACAAGGCATAGAGGGTAATTTCAGGGCTTTTAGATGAAATACCTGTCAGGTGGAAAGCAGAATCTCACTCCAGTGAGATGCAACACCTCTCAGCTCCAACTGAGCATCTACAGGCAGGTTGACCTCAGAGTCTGGCACAGCAGGCTTGAAAAGGTTCCAACCTTATCTTAAAAAGCAAAGGCAAGGCCTCCCTTTTCATGTCCAAACACAGAATTTATTCCAAGATATTCCCATCCTGTAGTAGCATGGCCTGAGGAGACTGTAAAATTCTGCAACTCCATCTACTATTTGGAAGTAGCTTGTGTCTTGTGCAAGAGTCCTGTGTACTTGCACAGGGAGAAGAGTAAAATATGTAAAATAACCCCACACAGGATTATTTTACATTAATGCACCCAAGGGTTCATGAAGCAATAAGGCGGTTAAAATCAATCCTTCCCTGCTGAATCCAAAACAGCTCATCGAAACCCAGTTTAGCTTTGGGGGTTGTTTGTTTTTCCCATCTTCATGTTTTCCCTTTAATCTTTGTGCTGGATAATTAAGACAACATTCCTCAGCATCTTTCCTGCTGTTTGTTGTGCTTATACAAAAGCCGGCTGCATTTGTTCCACGGAAAGAACCTACAAAACAAATCCAAAGCCACATTCTGTGGTTTCAAGTAAAATCCTCTGTGGTGTTGACTTTTCATCTCGAGTTTGCCTGAAATCTGCATTACTCAAGAAAATACTCATAAAAATAGACTTCTTAAGGAAAACAAAGCAAGGCAACGACGCAGCGGGGAGAGCTTAGGCTCAAGTTTGCATTGAAGTTTTTATTGATGGTGAGACTTCTGGGCTTGGCCTAATACTGCCAGCAGCAGCAGTGGGTCAGGGTTGGTCCTTTGTCCTTGGTCCTTTGTCCCCCCTCTGAGGCCCCTTTTGCTGCTGGCTGGACCCTGCCAGCAGCTTGGGCCCCTGCAATGCTCCCGATGCTCTCCCTGNCTGCTCCTGGTGGCTCTCCCTGTTCCCGTTTCTCTCCCTGCTCCCATTGCCCTCCTTGATCCCACTGCTCTCCCTGCCCTGGTGCCCTCCCTTCTGCCGGTTCTCTCCCTGTCCCCGGTTCTCTCCCCACTCTCGGTGCGCTCCCTGTCCCCGGAGCGCTGCGGGAACCTTACAAAACAGACGAGTGGTTATGAAACCCGTGGCCCCGCTGCCAGACGTCCCATCCCCGGTAGATGGCGGTGCCAGCTCATTTTTCCTACTTTTTTTCCCCTTATTTTTTCCTGGCGCGGCGCCCGATGCCAGCCCTCGGCGGCTGCGGCGCGGCTGGGGATGCACAGGCGCGGTCCCCGCGCTGGGGTCAGTGCTGCAAAAAGAGAGAGGTTTGTCGGGGGGTTTCCCCGCTATAACTGCTTTGCGTCTGTTTTTGGAGAATTTGAAATCAGTTTTAACAGCTCAGCACAGCGCCAGGCATCTGTTCCTAGCAGACTCAAGCTGCTCCATCCCACAACAAGAGGCGTGGAGACCACAGGGAGGATGTTGGTGCTGCCAAATCTGAGGGGACAATGCAGAGACAGGCAGACAGAACCCCTGGATTTGTCTCCAGAGTCTATCAAGGCCTTGGACAAAACCTGCTCACTCAGGTCCCAGCTGCCCACCTCCTGCCTTTCCTTGACTGTTTCCTTCTGCAGAAGGATGGATGGCACCAGGAAGGCAGTGTGACTGGAAGAACAAATAGCATTTCTCTTTGGAGGCCACATCATCTTTATTTGGCTAAGAGTGGCCCAGTTGCCCTGTCCAGCACAAGATGCTGTTTACATGTCCACCTCCCCGGTGTGCCCAGGGCATGCACTGCCACTCCAGCATGGAAAGACTAATCCTTGTCTTCCTTCTCATCATCCTTGACAATGCCTTGGTCCTGGGGCAGGAACAAAAAGAAAGGGGACAGCATGTGAGGGGGGTGCTGAATGTCCCATCTCAGATACTTGCTAGCATCCACACTGAGGTTTGTAGGTGCAAACCCCACAGGGCTGGGGTGCAAGAGGGAGTCAGGCCCTGCACAGAGCTGGGGGTGAGGTTACCTCCTCCAAGTCGCTGTCAGAGCTGCTGCTGCTCCTTTCCTCTTCCCCATCTCCCTGCTGGGGTGAAGAGAGAGGGATAAGCATCACTGGGAACCCTGGCACTCTTTGCTGTTTGGACTAGAGCTTCAAGTCAGAGTTACTCCTGGTCCTGTGGGTGTCTAGATCCAGGCTTGGCACCACTGGTGCTGCTGTGGAACCTCGTGTGACCATTGGCCCACAGAGCCCTCCAAGAGCAAGGATTTCGTGGTGTGTGCAGTGCAGGCAGCATCGCTGTCCACACCAGCATCCCATTTGGAGAGAAAAAGGAGGGAGAGCTAACTAGGAATGTTGGGAACAAAGAGATAGCTGTCTCTAAGTGGAAAAGCCATGGACACAGTGTGATTTCTAGGCTGTGGATGGCATAGCTCCTTCTACCACAGGCGTGGGGTTGCCATAGTCAGACATGGCTTCCTTTTACAGCCAGGACATAAATGGCCCTGCAGAAAACTCCATCATTCTCCTACCTTTTCTTCTTCCTTCTTCCTCCTCTTCTGCTTCTCCTTCTCTTTTGCTCCCTCAGCCTTCTCCTTCTCCTTTTCTTCCTTCTCCTCTTTCTTGTCCTTCTCCTCTCTCTCCTTGTCCTCCCGTCCAAACCCTACAGAGGAAGGTTCATTGCCAGCGTGCAGCATCCAGCACACACAAACCCAGCAGGTGCCCCAGGGCCCCTACCAAACACTCACATTTCAGGATTGTCGACATTTCACCAAAGCCAAAGAGCTCTGGGGCACAAGATGGTCACACCTATGGCACAGAGAGGACCTGAAGGAGCAACGGGAGAGTGGAGCAAGGTGAGCTTTTCAGGGATGAAAACACCTTCCTGGAACATTCAGATTTCACAGAGGCCCTGTGCACTTCTAACCCCCCAAAACAGCAGGGAGGGAGATCAAACAATCTGTGGACTGCACAAAAACCAAAAGGACCAGGCCTTGTGCCCATCCAGGGAGCCCTCACTGCCCTCTGCCCAGGAAAGCAGCAAGTGGAGAGTAATGGAAGCAGAGAAATTTCAGGGCAAATGTGCAGGGAGATGTCTAAACCCCCCACCATGATCAGGTGCAAATTACAGTAATATTTCAATTTAATTGAGGAAGAAACAATAAAGAGCAGGTGTGGGGGCTCCTAGGAATCTCCAGCAGAAAGGAAATCTTCCCTGAGGGAAAGGGTGATGGCAGCAAGGGAGATGGAGACAGCAGCAAGCAAAGGAAAAGCCATGAGGAAAGGGTAAGAAAACTCCCAAGCATTGATTAGGTGCCTGAAAGGTGACAGATGAAAAGAAGGGAAAGAAAACAGCTTGGTTTAAAAATAGGAGGCCCAAACAAAGCCTGTGAAATAGCCTGGGCAGGTCAAACCCTCCCTCTCATACACAAACAGGGCAGCAAGGGCAAGGGATCAGGTCCCTTCTGCTCACTGGGAAGAGCAGGATCCTTCCCTGCTGCAGCAGGTAATTAGGAAATAGTTTCTCTTCCAGCCAGTGATGGAGGGAGACAGAATATTAATGTTTCCTTTTAATGGTTTTTAGCCACAAAATGACATCATCTGGTCGGTATTATTGGCCCTTTTGAAGGAGCCAGTCACAGCCTCTGAGCTGATAACATTGATTTGTATTTCCTTGCAGGTTTTTAAACTCCCAGGATGCTGCAGGGCATCAGGAAGCAGTGGGGTTTGGGGTGGCATCAGGGGAGAGGGAGTTTGGATGGGAAGGAAAGAAGTGTGGAAAGTGACTGATAAAAGATGTGACCAGTGCAAAGTTAAAATCTAATTAATAATGAGCAGCAATCTAATTCATGTCCGTAATTAAGAAGTGTAACTACTAATTGAAAATAATCACATTTTAATCTAAAATCATTAAAAATAATCAAACATTAGCAAAAGAAAAGGCAGCTCCTGGGAAGGGATAGGAGAAGGTGTAGGTGACACTGTGACTCCAGGTCCTGCTCACCAAAGCTGACCCACAGCTCCCATGGCGTGCCCAGCCCTGAATCCATGAGGATGCCCCTGCCTTGTGCCTTCACTGCCAGAGGGGAGAAGATGGGGAAGGCACAAGGTACACAGAGGTGGACATCAAGCTTTGCACTAGGAGATGGACAACCAGACCAAGGTCCAGCAGCCAGGCCTGGGAATGGGTAGTGCTGCCCTAATGCACGCCAAAAAATGCCTCTGTGGGGGGTTAAAAACCTTTAATTACCTTGTCCACAGCTACCCCTATCCCTGAGGACCAACCCAGCTGATTTCCAAGAGTTGAGGTGGGCTCTGACAGGCTCCTGTCTGGGGGCTGCCACCCAGCACCCTGTGCAGCCCCTGCCCTGGGGGCTGGCTCCTGATGGCTGCCAACACTGAGCTTTTGCCCATCCCAGACCAGCAAATCCCGTTTTGCCTGTTCCTCTGGAGCCTCAGCCACCTCCTGTTTTGGGCGGGCAGGTTTGCCTGCCCCAGATGAACGGGTTTCCTAAATCCCGGGCAGACAAACCAGCAAAACCCAGAGACCAGCTGATGGTCCCCATGGACCAGCTGCAATTGCCCATAGCCAAGCTGAGCAGCTGGATCAGACCTCTGGCTAACGGAGCAAACCAGTGTGTTCATACCCTTCCAGATGGATGGCCTCACCCCCACCAGGCACAACAGGCCCACAGTGAGCCCATTCCCATCTCAGCCAGGGGACTGTGTCCTTCCCAAAAGGCTCAGGCCCCATTGCCATCCCCAAGACCACATGGAGCACAAGCAGTCCCAGGGATGCTCCTGCTGCACCCTCATTCACCCTGCCCTCCTGCTCTACTTGTCCAGCCTGTAAAATACACAGGTGAGTCTGTAAATTCCCTGGATGGAGAAATGGAAGGGCCTTACCTGGAGCTGAAAAAGAAGTGATCTCCTCAATGCCTGGCTGGCAGCAACCAGAGCTCCAGGTATTTGAGTGTTGTGGTCTCCTCCCCAGTCCCACTTTTGGAGCAGAAAAACTGGCTCTGCCATCCGTCACGGACAGCACATGACACCGGAAATGTGACCAGTCCCTTTGGTACCCACAAGAGGCATTGCCTCCAGCACGGGCAGGAACAGAAAGACCTTTAGGGTCCTTTAGCAAGCAAGTCAGGGCACCTCTTGAGGCTGCAGACAACCATAGGGACCAGCCCTGGAACCAGGGAGAGAGCACTGGGGACTCAGTCTGTGAATGTGCTATGGTCAGGACTTCTGCTGGAGGTACACAAAAGGGGCTCTGGGGGATGCTTACCGTGAGTGTGAAGTGTCAGGCAGCTCCAGGAGGTCCGGGCAAGGCTGGACCAGGCAGAGCCCAGTACTCCTAGCTCCCTCCAGTGCTTGTCCTTACTGCTGGCTTTCCCTCCGACATAGCATTAAGTACCTGTCAGCAGAGAGCAGTTCCAGCATGTCTAAACACTTGCATAATGTGCCTTCCCTCTAATGCAATGCCCTCATTTCCAACAGCACCAGTATGGATAATAACAGTAACAATAGTGTCAGAAAGGGCTTGTGTACTCAGCTAATTTGTTTTCCCCACCTAATAAAAGGAATTAGCTCTCCCATAAGATTTGCCCCATTTAACACCTTCAACTCTACAACAAAGTTGCTCCCACAATCATTTTACTTTCATTTACAGTAATTGCAGAGTGCATGGAGCCCCCTCCCACAGAGTGAGCCTTACCCTGGGTAACCCTTGCAGGGAGCAAGCAGCTCTGCAGAAGGCGCTTGTCCCAAAAACCTGGCTGTCTGCCCCAGGCCTCCTCCACCACAGCCTGCACTGGCCCCAAACCCCAAGCAAGAGTCCCATTAGCAGGTTTAGGTCAGAAACGAGGGATGGGTTTAATGTCCAGGGTGGATAAACCGTGGAGCAGCTGAGCCAAGCTGGTGGCAGAGTCCCTGTTGCTGCCCTGTTTACAATCAGTAGCTCTGGTGCTCTTACAGCATGCTTCAGCTCACACACAAATCACTTGGGAACTCCTGCTGCCAGCACTTAGCCTTGGGATAACAGATGGCAGCAATCTCATCTGTGCCAGTGTGACACAGCCACCAGGCCAGTGCAGCCAGGGAAGTTGGTGGAGATGTGCACATGGAGTACCCTGAAATCCAGGGAGGATCTGCTCAGTGTTGGGACCAGCACTGGCATCCAACCCACACCTCTGAGCAGCTCCTGCCACCTTAGAAGGATCCTCCCCCACAAATACCAAACCCCAGCTTATTTTTAACTGGTGACCTCATTGCTCACTCCCTGCCAGCCCCAGCTGGGCTCTCAATCCTCTGATGCCTCCAGTGCCCTCCAGTGACAGCAGCCCAGGGGACAGCCCTGCCATTGCTCTCTGGACACGGGGACACAAAACACCAGCCAGAGAACTGGCACCATCCTGATCACCAGGCCAAGCTGCAGCCACCAGCATCATCCAGCACATGGGTGGCTGCTACCCCCAGCAGGACAGCAGAGTGGCAGCCAGGGACACCTCCAGCTCCCAGCCCACAGACTGCACAAGCTCTGCTCTTACCCTGCAGCAGGGACAAAGCTGCCCTTGAAGGAAAGAAAGCACCTGCAGCCAGCACCTAAAACACCAGTGCATGGTAACCTCGAGCTGCTGCCACAGGAGACTCCCAGCAAACATGGAGTAACACAGCACAGGCCTCATATGCCCTTTCTTTCTGTGTCAATGAATCTTTGACTACAGAACACCCATCTCTGCTTGAGTCACATCATCACAGCCCACTCTTTATTTTGGATTCAATGTACACACCTGAGAAGGAAATGCCAGAGCCCTCCTCCTCCTGCCACGAGCTCCCTCCTTCCTGCCTGAGTCAGGCCCTTTAATTTGTGCTGTGGGTGACCTGGGACAGGTGTCCCTTCAGTCAGGGCCACCAGTGGCAGCAAAGCTGCTGCTTCCTCCAAATGAGGACAACTGCTCATCCTGACAGAGGTTCTGCTGCTACCGAACACGCACGTTTTAATAATGGAAAATGAGTCCCTGGCAAGGTGGTTGGGCAAGGCCTGAGAACACATCCCCAAGCTCATTGGAAGACCAAACCTTTTTATGTTTCAAACCTTTCCACAGCAGCTGCCAGGAAGCAGCTTTTACAGCTGCAGCTAACAGAAGCACTCCCAAGGAAAGGAAACAATTGTGGAAGGCTTTTTTTCCCCCCTCCAAGTCACTGCCAGCATCTTAGCTCTTATCTATTCTCTGCCACCTCTCACCTCCCCAAACACTACCAGAAGTGCTCAAATTACTGTCAGCTCTCATTAGGCTCACACGGAAGGCAAGGCCAAGCAGGAAGACCTCCAGACAGTTGTATGCTGAATTCTGATGAATCCTTTGGGTAGAAAGATTTCAGCAGCTGTGGAACTCTTTTTGTTGTCTATCTATTGCAATCCCTGCACTGGCACAGAAATGAAGCTGGTGCACGTTTGATTATTGGCTGCTATAACAAAATCCAGGTGGGCACATGACCGAAAGAATTACTGTCTGCATGATAAAAACCAAAAATCACCTCATTTCCTTTAATTATTAAACTACTCCACACTAAAGCATTGCAGGTCCGTAAAATTTATCTGCAAAAAAGCAGCTGCTGCTTCATAAAACCCCATTACATTTATTTCTTCTCTTCTGATATTTCTGTACATTTTGGCTTTTCGGCAGGAGCAAAGCTGCCTTTTTGCACTGACACAGGAACTGGGAGCTCATCTGTGGGAGCTCTCACTCCCCAGCCTGGGTCCAGAGCACTCTTTTCCACCATGAGAAAAATCCCAGCTGTCCTGGCCCCAGAGCTGCACCCAGCTCTGCTCCAAAAGATGCAGTCAGGGCTGAGAAAAAAACCTACTGTTCTTTTATTTCATTTGTGCCCACTGCTACCTGTTAGCTTTTAAGTGAAACGGTTGTCAAAACAAATCCTTTATTTAATAATGCTACCAACAAAAGAAGAAAAAATACAGATTTTATTGTAGTGCAGATTATTTTTTTACCCCAGACACACTCCTTTCAAGTCCAGTTTTAGGATGCAAGGAAAAGCTCTCCCTTTAGAGATCTGATCAGTCTAACCATGACTAAGGCAGGGCTTTTTCCATATATACAAAATCAGAGCATTAGCCAAAAGGTATTCTAATACAAAAACCACTTCTGTACTGCACAACTAGAGCAGAGGAATGTTCTAAACCTTCAGCATAGCAGAGATGTGCAAGACCTGCTAAAACCCAGAGGATTTTCAAAAGGGGATTTGAGCATCATCATTACCAATGAGCAAGTGCAGAGGCAGGTGTGACACTCAGTCACCTCTGGTTAGCTATTATGGACTTCTTGAAATTCCATTCTAGCTGTGCATTTCTGCTCTTGTGATTCCAACAGAGGCTGCTGCCTCCCCATGGGCAAGCTCAAAAGATAAAGGAACAAAGCAGGGAACTTGCACAGCAAAAAGAAACAGATACCATACGTGGAGCAGCTTCTGAGGCAAATTAGGACTCCTACTAACAGAGTCAAATTGCTTCCTCTCTCCCTACTTTAATATAAACCTTCCAAGAAGGAGCATTGCATTAGAGTGTTTTTCCACAGAAAGAGAATACAAGCAGTATGGGAGTCTGTGAACAGTCTGTGGCTGACATGTCAAGCTGCCCTGAAAAAGGGGACTCCTCCTGCTGAATTCTCTCATTAAATTGCCTAAACACGAATCAATCCCTTTTAGTCAGTTCTCATTTATTGCTATAAAGCCAAGTACCTGCATTCTCAGGGCCAGATCAGCATTTTCCCAGCTCGTGCTAAAGCAAGCACAGCATGAGAGAATGAGAAACAGCCCCCTGGTGAAGAGTCCCTGTCCCACATGCCTGAGACAATACAGACATCTTCAGGAAGCTGAGCTTCTTTTCAGCAACAACAGCTTGATCAGGAATCCTCTCTGCTCTATTCTGCCCCATCTAGGAACTGCAAGATTCATAATCATAAAAATTTGCCTTTTCTTGCACCTCCTATCCAATATTCACTTTGACACAAATGCAGAGCTATCAGGAACCCAATTATGTCTGACTTAAAAATCACACCATGATTTTAGCTAACTCTAACTAGCCAGCTGCTACTCTTCTCTTCAGCCCTGGAGAAGCTCTCTGGACTGTGAACACAAAGAGCTTGTTAACACATACAGCAGAGAGATTTCAGTGAAAAGATACAGACAGTCCATGAAACAGAGAAGCAATCTGCACTTTTAGTCTGTCACGTTGTCCACCAGCCTGGACTATGCTAATCACATCTCTCAGTGTGCTGTAAGAGCTGTCATTGCCAGTCTGCACTTAATCACCATTCTTGCAGCAGCAGTGAACAGAGTTCATCTTTTTCCCTTTAATAAGAGCCATTACATCATTCCCCAGCATGGAAACTATGAAGTGGGAAGGTCAAAAAGTTCTTAATTAGAAGGATTTTTATTACTGTGATAGTTCCGTTCTAGCCTCAATAAGAGATATCTGCAGTACAGGCAGCAAGAGCTGGAAGGCATCTTGGATATAGGAAGCACTGTTTGAAGCCTGTGAAAACAAAAACCAAAATACACACATGAATAACTACGCTACCAATCAGCTTTACTCACCACATACTTATTTCAAACAGCATTGATTATTGCATAGAAAAAACAGAAGCCTGGTGCTTGCTGGATTTTAAAGGCTTCATTCTAGAAATCAATTTTATATCAAGTTTTTGAGGGGCTTTATGCCACTAGGCAAAAGCAACTGGCTTAAAGACTGCCAAACAAGATCAGCTCCAATCTAAATGCAGGATACTGTTCTCAGTAAGAGAAGTGTTTATTTCTAAGTGAAGCATAGCACGCTGTGACAGGAAAGAAGAACACACCAACATGAAACACCCCCTTACTACCACACCTCAGAGCTCTGCAAGCATTGAGAACCCACTTAACATTAAGGAAGTCTTGGGACTTTTGCATGCTAATTTCTGAACTTGTCTAAGGTTTGACTTTGGACATTTAAATTCTAAAAATGCAGACTGCTGAATTTAGTATGTGTCTCCTGACCCATCATAACTGTGAGCTGACACTCACTCCTCACTAAGTAACTCATCTCTTGTGCAAATCTACAGACATTTATCAAAACTTCCACATTATTAGACAGGTAAGCACAATTTTAGACCATGGGTTAGAGAACTTGGCATGCATAAGGATCCTGAAGTGGGAAGAACCAGCATATCTATTTTTAAAGTATTAGCTTAAAGTTTTAATGTTAGCATAACTGACCTCCAAAAACACTCCAGTGATTAAGGGATTAAGCACATCTGCTTTCTCTTTGACCTGCAGAGATCAGACATACATTATCCTGATTGAAAATTTGATCACATTTCTTCAAGCAAGATAAAGCTAAATCTTCAGTAAGTTTAAAACCACCACTGCTCCCTTAACTAGAGGAAAGCTAAGCCACAAGCTTAGCAGCCTTGTAGCATGCAAATAAGAACAAAGTAACCTGCATGTGGCCAGCACAGGTGGAGTATGAATACACATCTTCAAAAGAGCTGGGGACAAGTGGAGAATCCAGAGATGATGATACAATCTTCATTAACACCCAAGTGCTTTGGAAAATCCACAACAGGCTCACAAACCTTTTTTGCCTCTGTCTCCTTAACACTGTGAGCATCAATTCCCACCCCCACTCCATGCCAGGCTGAATGCAGCAGGAGCCTCCCAAAAGCTCAGCTGCCACAGTTTGAGGAACCCTGGCCTAGAAGATCAGTTCACAGGGAAAAAACTGCATATATAAACATGCAAAACCAAAAAGCACTTCGTGGCAAAGATCCCAAAAGCTGTTATCAAATAACCACATCTCATTCCTAAGAACTGTGGTGTAACTCTTACCCCTGCAGTTGTTAAGCACGTTGTGAACTCTTTAGAGAAAGCTGACAGTTCTTTACACAGCATGATTGTCAGTCTGTGGAGGAAGACAGGGAAAACGAGGAAGTGAACACAGTCCTCAAGATAAAGTTTCTTTTTGCATTCCTCTAAAGCATAAATGCCTTGTTTCCATGCTTATTAAGTTAAATTAAACCAAAATTGATATAGAACACATAAATGGTGCATGAAGATTCAGAAGTTTCCCCAATAAAATAGAGAGTGGAAAGATGGGGAAATAAATAATTAAAGCAGAAGATTTTAAAGAGCATTCAGAGGACAGACACATCCATTCCAGAAGGAACAGTACTAATTTGCCTCTTTTTACTGGCAAGTGTCATTTTCTGAATTAGAAAGTACTGCACATTTCAGACACATGCCAAGTGTCTCCTGCACAGTAATTTTGCCATCTCACGTACCAAGCATACTAAATGATTAACAGAGAGGTGATCAGGAATCACTTCTATACAACTGCTTTGTCATGTTTTAAATCTCTGCCTACTGACTAGCATAAGCTTAGGGCAAATATTCTTCTAGGCTACACAGAGCTTTCAAGAAGGGTTTCCTTTTTCTTATCAAGAAATGTCTTTAAGCTGGAAAGAGACAGCTGAGTTCTGCTAAAAGATAATGATGCCACCCATCCACCCATCACAAATCCACAAATTTGCCCAATTCCCAAATTTAAACACCTATGCATTATTCAAGAGCCCTGCATTGCATAGCTTTACAAAGAATTATTAGACAGTTTAGTCAGTAATTATATGCTATCCATTTACTGAGAGATGCACTCACTGTGAAAGGGACTTTGCTCTGTCTGTGGCTGTCACCTCCTGTTTCTGACCATAGAGAAACAAAGCTGCAGTTTTGTGAAACAGTTCAATGGAGCAGGCTGTCAGTTCTGCCAGGCTTCTTATGGCAAATGCATGAATATCCTGCAAGATTGACAAAAATTCCCCAGACCATACCAAAACTAGCAGTTTTTATCATTTAAAACAAGTAAATTACACAACATACTATCACTACTCTGCTCTTTCTTGACCTCAGAACCCATACACCCTGTGTGGAGAAGCCCATACACCCTGTCAGTCACAATTGTAACTCAGCAGCCAGATAAACATTCTGCAGGCAGATATCCTTTTCCTTGATTACTCAGTTACCTCTACTGATTTCTTAGTATCCTCATCACCATCTCTGGATTCTACTTCTTGGTTTTCTTCACTTTCTTTTTCTTCTTTAGAAAGACTGCTGTTGAATTGTGCTATCCACTCATGAGCAGATGTCCTCACCTGCAGGAAGATGTGCCATAATATTTAATGGCTGGAATGAAACCCCCCCCTGCACACCACAAGTCAGTGGAGTACAGGCCCTCTCCAAAGGAAAGGAGCAGCTACAACTCCTTTCGAGCTTCTGAGAAGAACCAGGACAAATAATCCCAGGATTATGAAAAAGTTTGGCTGCACTGATGTAGTTGAGGGCAGTTGTTTCTCTAGCACCAGGGGCTGGAGTTTACCAACAAGACCAGACTATCAGAGGTGCTTTGGAAACACGTCTGCAGAATGCTGCTGCCACTTGGTGGATCTGGATGGTAGTGAAACGATGGCAAGAAAGGTGATTCTTCTTCACACCACCTCCTGAACACAGTAAAATCAGGTGCTTTGTACCAAGATGACACCTTCAGTTCATGACTGTAGGTCTTTTCACTGTGGTGGCTGAAGGTTCACATAATTCTGCCCCATTAAATTAAAAGAAAAGGCCCATCTCCTTTGTCTACCATTGCCAAAAGATCTAAAATATAGCTTGTTTTGATGCACTTGATATTTTCACAAGCAAAGAAGGTGAAGAGAAACTCTTCCAGTAAGGAAACTCTCCAGCATTTAGAATATGGAAATTAACTCACCATGATCACTTTTTCTGGCTTGGAGGAGATGTGCAATTCTGAGAACAGCTCTGTTACTTCTTTTGTGAACTCCTCATCTCCTAAAGAACAGGAAAGGTTAAAGAATGCACACAAAGGACAGATGCAGGAATAAGCAGCATTTCAATGCACACCTAGTTCTGCACAAGTCTGTCAACTGTTTCCTTTATTTCTCTTTGAATCATCACCTCAGGCAAGGACGCATCAAACCCAGTCTTTTCAAATACAATTTCTAAGGTAAGTTCTGCAAAGGTGGAGACATCAGTGCCTGAAGGTTAGTTCTTGCTTTCTCAATTCTGGTTTTGTAGCTAAGGTAACTCCTTTTTTTTTTTTTTTTTTTTTTTAACAGGCAGCCTTTTATAACACACTAACTTGCACATCACCTTGGAGAGTCTGAAATATCACTTAGAGCCTGTGGTTCTCTTGTTATATATGGCGCAGCAGATGTGAGATCCATTATGTGCAAATATAAAAGATACATCAAATGTTGAATGATAGCAAGTGCAGGTGTGTAAGCCCTCCCTGATGAGCACTTAGGTAAAAGCAATGCAAGAAATTTACATTTAAATCCATGTAATTCTCAAGAATCAAGGCTCTTGTGTGCAAAGGTACCTCTGAATCTTTTGCTCTGTGTGGCTAACTCTCATTTGAAAAACAAATAAAAAGGCTTTTTGCTTTCCTACATGTTGGACAACTCTGTTCACAGTTTTTCCTTCCTGGTCAAGGAAACCCACTCTCTCTCTGAATTTACATCTTGGCTCAGGGTCAGTTGTATGAACTGTCCATCAGTCAAACAATTCTAATCCTGCCCTGGCAAGAAAGCATTCCTGCTATGGAATTACTGCACAGCAGCTTTCCAGAGATGAAGGGTGTTGCTACCTGTCATGCTTCTGGACACAGATGGCTTTAGAATTAAATGTTCAGCTAAAGAATAAGTTAGATTTGGCATCATGGCCATTGCTACTGATCAGGGGTGGCTGCTTCTGCACTGAGGACCAGCTTCTCAGAACCTGGAGCTCTCTTACCCTTCTTTTCTTCCTCTTCTTCTTCAAAGAATTCAGGTAAAGAAAATGCTTCTTTGAGTTGTTCCATTTCCTCCTGCAGTGTGTCCAATTTCTCTCCAGAGAGGGCATTCAGAACTGCTTTCACCTGGTCCAGGGCAGCACAGCCAAAGAGAGAATCAATAAATCCATCCAATAGGGTGGAAAAGGCAGGCCAAGGCAGCAAACCAGCGGGTGTGAGCAGAGTAACTTGCAAAAAGTTGGAGACCTGCAGGAACTGAGGCTGGCTGGGGTAAAGGGAATGGCTTTAGGAGCTCAGGACAGGACAAACTGCTCCCAAGGGAAACACCAGATCCTAATGCATGGATCAAAGTGAAGTTCTGTAATCATTTTACAGCAAGTTCTGAGCACTTGATTTTACATGTATATACATATATTTCTAATCTTTTTTCCCCTGCTCAACTGAACTCAGAATAGAAAGCAAAATGCTCAAGGCCATTACCTTTGATTCACTCTCTCTGGAAAGCATCTCTAAGGCCTCCAGATGCGAAAGACCCTGAAACTCATCAAACAGTAACCCATAATGGGCTTTCTTCTCAGTAGCCATGGTAACCTCGGTAGCTGTCTGCTGCTCTTCTTTCTCCTTTGCCTCTCGTAAGACCTGAAAAAGAAAAGCAGAGCCTTGTGACAGTGTCAGGAGATAGAGAATATAGGAGGAGAAGGCTTTTGGCTCAATAGCAAAAATGGCTGCTTAATGAGAGGACCACAAAGGAAGTTAGAAGGGATGAGAGACTAATGAGGTGCTGATAGGGAACTGCTGTACCTGAGATAATGTGGAGGTTCTGTTTATCAGGCCCTTTGTTTTTTTGAATCCAGGGTCTCCCTCAGCTATTACATCCATTGTCTTTTTCCCAATGAATTCCAAGGCATCCAGACCTCCACTAATAACACTTTTACCCTAGGAATCAGATTTGGATAAAGACAGCACATAAAACTCAGAGAAGATTACACAATGGAAGAAATTGAATTGGGAGGGTTTTATCAGCAATCTTATGCTGGGCACTCACACAAAAGCCAAATTGGTCCTTGTCACCCTGAAATTCAACCCCAGTCATCACAAAGAGAGCAGCATGACATGGAAAGAGCCACAACACATTATCACCCAACAGCTTATTACAGCACCCAGACAGCTGCAGCAATCTGATGGGAAATACATTTTTAGTTTGTGAACAAGCTGGTTCTCAGCACATTGCAGTATTTAGTTCTCATCCTTCCAATGAGAAAACACCAGACCTGTAGATTTTGATTGCTAACTTTTGTTAAAGCCTTAAAAGCAGAAACAGAAGGCAGCTTTCCATCTGCAGCTCTTTCAGATTCCCAGGCAAATTGACAAGACAGCAGATCACAAAAGCACTTTCCAAGGGTAATGGCTTCCTTTGAAGCACATTTCTCATGGTCACAGGAGCAAACTGATTTCCAAGCAAATTGGGCTAGTTTCACAGAGGTTTTTGAAGAGGAGAATGGATTTCATCTCTAGACAGTTCTGTAGAAATCAGTGGAAATACTCCAGGAATGAGTCTGACCCTGCATTTACCTGAATGCTCCAAAGGAAAGGCGCAGAGATGAGAGTACAGAGGTGACATGCACAGAAATGCATGCCCTGCACAATCCACCATTAGGATTTTTTTGCTATGTACCAACACCCAATACAGAACTATCAAAATTCAAGTCATTTTTCACATTAGCTGCCAGTTAGAAGCAAGGCCCAGGATAAGGGTTGTCTGAGTTGGGAGACTTTCTCACCACGTACTCCACAAACGTAAAAATTAGGTTTCCTCTTACAATGTTTCAGATGAAAGTTCAAAACCCCACAGCTCCCTTAAATCCATTTTCTCCCGCATTCCCAACTCACTCACTGTGCTTTGGACAGCAGTAGAGATGGTTGATAAAACTTCAAGAGCCCCAGCAATAGGGAAGGAGCTGCCATCATCTGCAGCATCGGCATTGCTGCCAGCAGGATTCTCACTTCCTGCATTAGAAGGCACAAAATTAACTTCCTGACTTCCAAAACCAAAAAAAGATCCTGTCAGCCACAGAGTGGAGAAAACCAACAGACACCAAATATCAGCCAGGAGCCAGATTACAATTCAGATTATTTGCCTCTCTACTTTTCAGAGCTAACAGAAGTAAGCAAGAGAGTATAATTTTAATGTTTTTATTATCAATCTCAAGGTGCAAGGTGCAGAGTAAGGTGATGTCATTTTGGGGCTGATTATCTTATGAAGAACATTTCAGGGTTGTTCTTATGTAGTACAAAACTGACCTCTCGTAGCATCTTTAGACTCTGATGAGATTTCACTAGGACTGGGGATCCCGAGGGTTGTTTCTGCTTTTTCTATGACATTTGAAATTCCTTGACCTAGAGAAGACAGAAATCAGAACAGAAACAGGATTAGAGCTGCATATTCTTTTTGATTTTTCTGGACTCCTTCTGCTCAAAACAGTTTAACCAGTACTGAAACCTCCTTCTATCCAGCTTGCCTACCAATGTAATGAACCAAGGTTTCATCTCAGCTTTTAAATGAAGTTGTAAATATTGGCTGAGTATCAGTTTAAAATACCAGGTGAAAATTACACAAACGCCTTAAAAACCAGAAAGTTCTGTCTGTGCATTATCTCCTTTATCTCACTGTCCCTTTTGGTACAAGCTTTTCCCATTACTTGAACAATTCTCTCGACATTTTTCCAATAATGGCTGCTATAACTGAAATCTCCTTCTCTAGAAACAAGTTCTAAAGTACCAGCTTGAGACACAAAACATGATTAAAATATTTATCAAATACCAGAAAGAGCCTTACCTACAGTAGCTACAGTAGCAGACGCAGTTGACAGAAGAGATTTCCCCCAGCTTCCCCAGTAGCCCCACCCTGTCTGAACTGCAGGAGGATCTGAGACCTTTAATGAAGAAAAACAGAAGACTGATGCAGGCATTACAGCGAGGAAAGGAACAGAAGTAGTCTGTGACATGAGGCTTTTGTGTGGTTTTCTCATTTCAGAGAACAGCAATGTGAATTTTCACAAAGGAGTGGGGCTTATGCTCAGAGTTCTCCTGTGTTCAAAGCCATGAAATGTGAAGTCACATCATTCTGAGCAAGCACAGGAACATACCTTGATGGTTTCAACTGCAGGCTGTTCTGTGGCAGCAGGCTGGCTTGGGGGCTTGGGTTCAGGTCTTTTCCGAGTCACAGGCACAGTCTCTTGTTCTCTCCTTTCACTGCTCTCAGAGCAGCCAAGTTCCTCTGTCCTCTGTTCATTTTCATCTTTGTAAGAGGTTTCTTCTTTCAGATTTTCACCACTGTCTTCCTCAGACATGACTACAAACATCCATAGAAAGCAAAGCAAATAAAATAATCACTCCCTTGCACTTTGACATTAGTTCAAGAGCATCACGTTGGATTTTAAATAATTAAACACAACAATGTTGCCATGCATACACACCTGTGTGTACACTAAATGTACCCTAGAAGAAATGTCATACTTGGAAGATTAAAGTCCCACAGGGACACGTGGCTTTATCTAAATGACACACCCTCTCCGCAGGGAAAAAAACAGTTTCCTAACTCTGAAAAACAAATGACGGTACAATAGGGCCTCAGATAATCACACCCATTACATGTTCCACCAAAATAAAAGTGAAAACAAGTCGCCTGGCATGGCTGCTTTGAGGAGTGTAGGATACAAATGGGGACAGCTGTCAGAGAGCTGAGCAGGCAGGGAGGCAGCGACTGGGTCACTCCTGTACTCGGGGATGGCACTGCAGGGCACCAACACCCCCCAGAAGCTGCGATGTGCCACAGCAGCCGCCCCAGCACCGGGGACGGGCAGCCCATGAGCGGGGCTGTCACGCCGCTCCCGGGGCCCACGAGTCACCCGTGCGGGCTCCGGTGGCAGCAGCTGCGGGTGAAGCGATTGCAGGGCCAGGCAGGGCCAAGCCGAGCACCCCAGGGATCGCACTGGGGTGACGCCGTGTCCCGGCCAGGCGCTCAATCGGGGCAGCTGCCCCCGCCACGGGGCAGTGATGGCCTCAAGCGAAGGACAGGGACAGCTCCGGGTGGGGCTGGGGACCCCCACCCCATCAGCCCAGGACTACCGGGATCCCGCAGCCACCGCGGCCCCCGGGTCACCCCTGCACCCTGCCCACCCCGCAGCCCTGGAGGCCCCCCTGTGCCTCCGCTTCCCAGGGAGACCCCCAAAGTCCCATAACCCCCACACAGGGCTGCCCTATATGGCACCCCCATAAACCTCCCCGTGGGGCTCCTGCCGCACAAGGAGCTCGCCAGGTGTCCACACCACCCCCTCAGGGTGCCGCCTGCCCCACAAGGACCCCCAAAGCGCCTCTCCTCGCGGGGCTCCCGGTGCCCCGCAGAGCCCCCTGACCCTGGGCCGCCCCTCACCGTCGACGGTCGGCGCGGCCCCCGCGGCTCCGGGCGGACCGTGACCAGCGAGGCCGGCGCAGAGCGGCCCCGGCGCTGCCCCGGAAGCGGCCTCAGCCCGGAGAAGCGCGTCCGGGCGGCGGGGCCGGCGCGGCGGCGGAGCTGCGGGACGGACCGGGTCGGGCCGGGCCGGGTCGGGTACCCTCGTCCCGGTGAGAGCGGCGGTACCGCCAGGTTCACCTGGCGAGGTCGGGGTCGGGGGGCAGCGGCGGAGAGGGAGGCCGCGGGCCCGTGTCCCGCCTCGCTGTTATGGCGTGGAAATGGAGCTGGTGCAATAAGGGGCGGGTTTGGAGGGCAGCGAAGGCGGTGGAGGACCTCGAGGGGAAGCCACACAAGGAGCGGCTGAGGTCACTTGGTCTGGTCAGGCTGGAGAACAGGAGACTGAGGGCAGAGCTCCTCGGGGTCTGCAGCTCCTCCCGAGGGGCGGCAGAAGGACAGCCCCGAGCTCTGCTCTGTGTGACAGTGACAGGACCCAGGGAACGGCCCGAGCTGTGCCAGGGCAGGGTCAGGCTGGATTTCAGGGGAAGGTTCTTCCCGCAGAGGGTGCAGGGGCACTGCCCAGGCTGCCCAGGGAAGGGGCACGGCCCCAAGGCTGCCACAGCTCCAGCAGAGTTTGGACAGCGCTCTCCAGCACGGGGTGGGATTGTTGGGGTGTCCTGAACAGGGCCAGGAGTTGGACTGGATGATCCTTTTGGTTTTCTTCCAACTCGGGATATTCTGTGGGTTTGTGTTTCTGGCATGACGCCATGCCCCAGTGACACCAGCCCGCGTGGCGCCACCCCCATGGCCCGGTGCCCTCGGCAGCAGCATGGTCGTGTCGTGTGTCCCACTGCCACCACCAGCCCAGCGGGACCGGGGCTTTTCCACAAGTGAGCTGGGGCTGTGGGAACTGGGTAATGCTCAGTGGAACTTTGGGCCTGGTGGTTTTTAGCTGACAGGGCGAAAAATCCTGTTTTGGTGCGCAGCCGATGCTGTGTCGTGGCAAGTTACCCCCTGACAGGTGTCAGGCAGCCAAGGGATGCGTGCAGGAAAACACCAAATCCCATAAGGTAGCCACGGGACTGTGCACAGGAGAACATCAAATCCCACCAGGAAGCCTCACCCAGCGAGGCTGGCCCTGCTGTCCTGTGGATTTGCTCCTTAGGTTGGTTTTTGCACCGTGGGTGCTGCCATTCCCCTGCAGAGCTTTGGCTGGTGCCAGCAGAAGTGAGCCCTCCCTGCGGCCTCTCCTGTGCTGGGTGCACCCAGAATGGCTCTTGTCAAGACTGTGCTATGTTCATAAATCCCCCAAGAGTTCCTGTCTGCAGGGCTCTGCCAAATGCATCCCCCTGGCTTGACAGAGGGTCAGAGGGGGCTTGCAAATGGTATTTCTGCAAGACATCAGCAGCCTGTGCTCTGTCAGGTGTGTCTTGGTTTATTGCCTCATGTTACTCCAGGTATGAAGTGATGTTATAAGTAGTGGATGTAAAACCATATAACTTGCAACCTCTTGGGCCCCAATTTTGCAGTGCCATATAAATGTGTGTAATTTTAAGTACTAGCAGTGCTTCCACTGACCTCAGTGGGACTACTTAGAGTGCTCTAAGTTGGACACAAGTACACTTCTTCAGGGTAGGAGCCAAGGATGACTCATACAAGCGCATGCATCACAGATTTTTATCTTTCCACTGCTATTTGTTGTTACAACTTATGGTTTAATAAAGGTTAAATGTGTTGAGCTCAGCTTCAGGTTTAGTTGTAAAATAGCCAGTTCTTATTCTAGCACATTTCATCTTGCTTGAGCTTAACACTTTGTTGAAGAATTGTGATGTTGGCACTGATTGCGCTTTTGGGTCCTTTATCAGCTCCAGCAGCTGTTTTGCATAAGTGCAATGGATGAAGAATATGGATTTTGCAAATCATTTTATTGTTCCCAGCACTCGGCAGAGAGAGATCATTGTCTGCTTAGCAATAATGGCTTTTCCAAAAGACAAACAATTTCTAATAAATCAGACCTTGAAGAATTTAATAGTAAAATTAAATGACCCATCACCAATGCTTTATGCATTATGCAGGCTTGGTGCAAGTATAGTGGAGAGCATATGCAATTACTGAGGATAATTATTCTTATGAGGGAAAATGTTGGTGAGTATTTATTGTGTTAAATAAATGAGTGAGATTCGTAATGTCATTTAGGAGAAGCGTCACAGACGCTTGGAAACCTTAACAATTTAAATTTAATAATTTCAAATGACAATAGCACAGGCAGAGTACAAGAGGCACTGGGATTATTCTCTAATAAATCTAAAGTATCAGTTGGGAGGTTATTGTTTTAGAGGACTGTAAGTTATTTTGTGCCTGGGATTTGAGGGTGAAGGTGAGGGTTTGTGTTTGCTGCAGAACTATTGTCAGTTTTAACTGCATCAGGTGCTGTGAAGTCAAGTCTGATGCATGCAAAAGCTTTTAAATGCATTTTTAACTGAAGGCAGCTGGGTCATAGGGTGATGTCAGCTGAAGGTCTGGGACCACAGCACCTCACTTGCTCCTGACTTGCAAGCTGTGACAGACCTTTAAAGCAACCCAAATGTCGGTCCACAAACTACTACCAGTCCACAGCCTGCCTGCGAGGAGCCTGCACAAGGTTACCAAAACAAGCAGGTCAGTGTCAGCAGTCTTTTACAGGCTCTGAAACACTGAAAATACCAGGGGTCTAAAAATGGAAGGTTAAAACCACTCCCTCAAACAAAAGAATAGTTGTTATCAACAGCAGCCTTAGTATTGAATTCTTTTCAGACCTGTGCTGTTGCTGTGGATGAGATGCTCTTCTCCAGAGGCATCAGGACTCAGTAACACTTTCCCTAAAATGTAGCTGGTGAAAAACAGGAATGAAAGAGGCCTTGGTAGTGGTTTTAACTGTTTAGCTGTGGGAAAGTAGCTTCTCCAGCACAATGGTATAATTGAGTTCTCTGCAGTAGTCTCATCTTAAATGAAAGGACAAGAGGCATGATAGAAAACAGAGTGGGGCCAATGATTAAAAAAAAAAAAAGAAGAAGAAGGCAGATGAAGGGATTGCTGTTTACAGAGAAACAAGTAGGGAGCCTGTTTTCCAGTTTCTCTTGCAGGATTCAGTGGGTGAGTTGGTTAGTCAAGCTTGAAGGAGAGCTGGACACAGCTGTCTTCTTTGCCTTCTTTGTTAAACTGGTTTTGGCAATAGCCACAACAGAAATGGAAATGGGTCAAATAACACATTTCTCATCAGATGTCAAGTCTGGAATCTGGTTTGACCTTCAGCAAATTAACTTTCACTGAAAAAAATTCCCAGTCTGGATAGCATCTTCTCAGCAGAATTCCCCTTTTTGAATATGCTTAGTTTGTCTCTGATGAAAGACAATTACTAGAAATCACCTGGTTTTATGCATATTACATTATTTTTCAGAAGGGCTTTAGATAGTATTAACTACTAATTCTAGAAGGATGAAAAATGTCTGCATTATTTATCAAGTAAATGGGTCCCTTTGTGTGGTGATATTTATGAAATTCCATTTCACTAACATCTGTTATTTGTAGAAGAAAAGATGATAAATTTGAAGTCACATAGTCAGTGGTATGAACCGAGGCATTCTTTAGGATAACATTTGAGCTTGTGGCTTCTGTACTTTGTAAATGGTTTTTTAAGGCTCTGGAACAGTCTGGATGGAATCATAACTTCAGGGAACACATATTGGATTAGAAATTTTCTTGAATCAGGCTTCCAGGAAAATTGATAACAGATTGTCTCTTATCAGTGTCATCTCATTTTGTTACAAGTTGATTTTATTCTGGCTTGTAAAATAGGAAAATCCTTGTGTGCAAAAGACAGAAAATTAAAGGCTGTATCCTAATGTCTTAAAATACCTTTTATGCACATTAATTTGAAGAGTATCTAGACAAAACAATTTTTCACATTGCTATGAAGTTTGGGTAGAGAAGACAGTGAAGAATATATGACTGCTGAGATGAAGCAGCATAAACAAAAAGATTTTCAACAGGACCTCATTGAAAAACAAACAAGAATAACAGGAAGCAGGCTTAGAAAAGGCAGCAGCAACAAGAGAGATTGCAAAAAAGGAAGTATATGTAGACATCAGTGTCCTGATGTTCAGAAAGGAACTTCCTCTTCTGGCTATAGATAACAACCAGGATATTCTTCCAGGTAATTAAATCATATTATGTAGTATTTAGACCCCTAATACAAATTGTGCCCCTAAAATCAAGTAAGTAGATGTAAATTCTAATCAGATGTGTGTGTGTGCTTTGTTTTTTCTCTGGGGGGTAAATGAAAGACTGGCTTTAGAAAACCAGGGCTTAAAAGCACTTTGATATTGGTGGAGAGGGAGGCAGAAATGACATCCTTTTTCTTTTCTTCCTCTATTAAGAAAGCACTTTTTCTTTGGTAACAAATGCAGAATCCACTTTTAAAGATAATTGTGCATTTCGAGTAGTCTGAACAATTTGTTCTTTTTGTAAAACCTTTTTCCCCTTAATGATTATTGTTCCGGAGATTATTTATCTGGTTGAGAAGATGAACATCTAGTGGACTGGAAGTTGTGCTAATGCCTTCTTACCCTCATTTTATTACTGTGTTCTGAGCAAAGCTCTGATTTGGAACCTCTCAGCTGACAGTTTATATTATGCTAATCAAAATTTGTTTACTGGAAATTAAATTTGAATACATGGTAACCTTGCTGTCATTAATAAACTTACTGCTTTATCCTTTTTTTTTTCAGTTGTACTTCCAGTTTTTACTTCAAATATTGATGGTCTTGAAAGTGCATTTGGATCCCAGACATTTTCCAGGACAGAAAAAAATCAAGAGCCTCCTCTCCTGTCTCAGAGCAAAACAGCTTAATATCATATGACCTCATTTCTCCAAATTAAATGAAAGAATTTTCACTAGCTTTCCATGAAGCTCAGTTATTGCCTGTTAATTTTGACTGTTAGTGCTGATCTTTCAGTTGGATTCGCAGTGGAAAATGTAGCTTTTAACAGGACAGTTGCTTTGGGGTCTTTCAATGCATCATTTCATGCAGTGTCTCATGCTTTAATAAGTTCTCCAGCACACCATGATATCATAGCCAAAGAAGGGACTAGTATTTTAATTGAATGTAAACTGAACATCAGCCAGTATGAACATATCCTTTGGTACAACTCCAGAGGACACCTGCTTGAACAGAAAGATGAAGGTGAGTTTTCCTGCTGTTTTCTATCCATCATTATTCCCCTTTTATACAGTGTTGGAAAACCCCTGGGACTTTATTATAATTTTCTCTTCCTATCCTCTCATTTTTGCAATTGGGAGATAAGGAGAGAGCAAAACAAAACCCTTTGCCCTCCAACATGTTGCTTGGGAATTACACCTGAGTACTTCTGTTCCAGCCCATCCATCCTGCCTTGGTGCCCCACAGAATCACATTGTTCAAGAGTCATCCCAGTGTTCCATACAGAAGAAATGAGTCTTCATCTTACCCAATGCTAACTGATGGTTTTATTTATCATTGCTCTGGTTTAAACTATGTTTTTCCAAATGCACAAATTAAACAAAATTCTCCACAACTTGTGACCTTACAAGATGGCAGTTGGTGCTTTAGTTTTGTTCCAGGATATTTTAAAACATATTTAGTACATTTATTTTTTGGTTTATGCACCAGTAAGACTGTGGAAAGTAATACAATATGTAATGGCCAATGGTGGAATTCCTGCTGTTTAACCCTTTTGAACTGAAGAGGAATATCTTTTCCTAGCCATCGGCTCTTATAGTTCCATCCCTGCAGTTTTCAATTTTAAAAAAGTGTTTTAGAGATGTGTGTGTTTTTCTCTGTTAATATTAATGAAGGTCATCAAACTAATTGAGAGGATCTTGTTGGAGGCCATCCTTCTGCCTTAAGTATTCAGTAACCTTTTTGTAGTTATAATGCCATCTGGAGATTAGTTCAAAGTAGAGTAATTAGAAGAATCAGTTATGAAAACAGTTCAAAGTAGAGTAATTAGAAGAAATGAGTTATGAAAACAGTTCCCCCCCTATGTTATAAATGCACAGCAAATGCTGCATAAAGCTTCTTGTATTGATTTCTTTTTACTTGGGTTTTGCATGTCAGCACTGCATGCTCAGCAGAAAACTGTCTTGATAAAATTCTGCATTCTTTTGCCAACAGAGCCATTTACAGACTGATCTTTTTCATGGGTCACTTGACTTTTGACTCTGAATGTATGGAAAATTAGACTTTATAGAGGACAGTCTTTTAACATAGGGTGAGAAGCCCTAGTTGAGAATTAGGATCCCTGTCAGGGAGAACCAGCAGGCCAGAAGCACACTGGAAAGTGCAGATGAGAGAAGGAAGTAAAACCAGTGTAGCAAGCATGCAGAATAATTTACCATTAAGCAGTAGGATTGGTAAGTGGGTTATGGCTTTCTGTGTCACAAGCACGGAAAGGGCATTTCAGTCCTTGGTGTACAGTTACGTTGCTAGAAGTGGACTGCTTACTGCCAAGCTTTGACTCCTGTTGATGTTTACCCTGGGATTTTTGTTTCATGTGCTCTGTTTATTTCTTTCCCTTCTGCAGGTGACCGGTGGAGGATTGCTGATAATTCCCTCAACATCACAAAGGTCAGCTTTGCTGACCGGGGCCGGTACACGTGTGCAGGCATTAATCAGAACGAGACCTTGTACTACACAGTCACCCTGAGGGTTATCTTCACCTCGGGGGACATGAGTATCTACTACATGATTGTGTGCCTCGTTGCCTTTGCCATCACCCTCATTTTGAACATCACCCGCCTGTGCATGATGAGCAGCCACCTCCGCAAAACGGAGAAGGCCATCAACGAGTTCTTCCGCACAGAAGGGGCTGAGAAGCTGCAGAAGGCTTTCGAGATAGCCAAGCGTATCCCTATCATCACATCTGCCAAAACGCTCGAGCTGGCCAAAGTCACTCAGTTTAAGACCATGGAGTTTGCTCGGTACATCGAGGAGCTTGCCAGGAGCATTCCCCTCCCGCCTCTGATCCTGAACTGCAGGGCGTTCATGGAGGAGATCTTCGAGGCCGTGCGGGTGGACGACCCCGATGAGGTGGGTAAGGAGGACAAGCAGCCCCCCGGCTGCGGGGCCCAGGCCGCGCTGTTCCCCAGGAACCCGGAGATGACGCGCAGCGATTCCCCGGCCGGGGACTCGGACGATGGCTCCATGAGCGAGCAGGGCCAGGAGATCGCCGTGCAGGTGTCCATCCACCCCCAGTCCCAGGGCCAGGGCATCGACACCGTGTCTCACGGCAGCTGCCACTCTGTGCCTGCCGAGGAAGGCGCCTGCTGAGCCCAGTGATCCACAGCGGGGTGAAGGAAGCTCGGGTGATCCAAGGATACTGTGAGAAAAGGGTCTGCAAACAAGCTGCCTCAGTCCCATGTGCACAAGAGTTTTACAAATTGCAAGGTGCCAGAACTAGTTCTGAAGTTGGTATTTTCTGTCAGCGTTGATTTAACAATTCGAGTCTGCTAGAAAAGGCTGTGTGGAATATTGTGCAGGGGCTTTTCTTTCTAAAGCAGGCTTGCTATATTTAAAATAGTTACACAACAGGAATTCTTTGTCCTTGGCTCCTTGGTAGCTTTTGATACTTCAGATCTGTATGAGAAGTGACCAAGCTGAGCAGTACAACTTGCAATAAGAACTTTTCCTTTGTGAGCTCCTTCTTTCTTCACAAAGTTGAGCTGAAATTCCTTTGAGTCAGTGTTGTCCTGAAATGAGTTCTGTGCTCTTTTGAGTTGCCTCGTGGTGCGTGCAGCCCATCAGAACCATGGTGAGCTTGAACAAATCTGTTTTGTGTCGCGTGCTTCTGTGTCGCTATCAAAATGTACTGTACTTAGGAAAAGAATAGTGCCAGGATCTGCTGCTGGATTAAATGAATTGTTGTAGTTTCAAAGCAGCTTAGAGAGCAACTAGGAGGTCTCAGTTTTCTGTGCATCTGCAGGAAACTTGTGTGTATTCTAAAAGCTTGTTGCTTAAATTTGGTGCTGATTGCCAAAGCGCCTTACCCTGGTGCTGTCCCACAGAATGGAGCAGGGACAGCACTGCTGGCACTGCCTGGCTTTTGACTTTGCTGATTTCACTCACTATAGAAAATCCAAAGTTTTATATTGTATTTGACATTGTTGTGAGAAAAAGATGACAGTAATCACATAGTGGCATAACTAATAAATGAATTTATCATCTACAGACAGGTGTCTCAGGCACATCTTGCTGAGCAGCATTATAATAAAGGAGAAAAGTAGTGACACTGAGTTGCTCTGCTCTGGCTGGTCCTGTCACAAGGCAGTGGCAGAGAGAGGGGGAGGCTGGCTGAGCTGTTTGCCAGCCATACATACACACAAAAATACTTCACCGAGGGTCTCCCACCTGGCTTCCTCAGCTGTAGAGATCCAGCCTCCAGGAATCAGAGTGCAAACAAGAATCTACTTTCTTCTTCCACTCTTTGGTGCTGATATTTTTTTTCTTCTTAACATTTGTAAGTTATATCACTTAAATAGCATTTTATATCCTGTTGAGATTTAGTAGATGTAAAGCTTGTAAGCACTCCACAAATTAATTTCTTACAACTACTGGAAGCATATTGCCATATAATTTTAACAACTTGGCAACAGGAGCACCATTTAATTTCACACAACTCTTTTTTCTTCCCTTATTATTACAGAAATGTCAGTTGAACAAGTGATTCTGGAGGGCTGCTCAGGATTCTTAAGAGGATTTGACATTACATTTACATGAGTAGAGATGGAAACAAGCAGGCACGGTGGTGATAGTAGGGTGGGGCTCTCTGTGATAATGCATGCTCAGAACGAAGGGGCTGAATGAATTACAGTTACCATGTCAGAAAGAGAGAAATGACAGCATCTATTACAATTTTAAACTACCTTCTGGGGAAATTCCTGCAGTCAGCCACCAGTTAAATCACCCTAGTTGCCTTTGGCCTGTTGGGTAAGAGTAGTGTTTGTCAGGAAGGAAATTGCTGGCCTTTATTATAGTAACATTCCCACTAGCTTGGTGCCATTTCCAAGACTGTAGCAAACTTTATCTGCTTCAGGGGAATAAAGCCTTCTGTACACACTTTGAGTAGCTGCCTCAACAGTGACTTCTTTTTTTGCTTCCATAGTTTGATGGCATTTTATGTCTGGGTGAAAAGTTTGTATAGTTTTGTGTGACCTGTCTGGTTTCTTTTAAGCTTTTTGAGGTTATCAGTGTTAAAAGATACTCTGTGGATAAATTCCTATTTCTGTTGGAAGAGAGAAGCTGCTGGCTTCACTTCTGAGCTACAATGGATTCTTGCAGGTTTATTGTACGTGTGTGAGAGGAGATTTGGGACTTTGCACCCCTTAGGATGCACTGGTTGAAAGAGGTGATGGCTGCAAGAGAGAATGAACTGTTTCAATCTCCTTTGTGCCACAGGCCATCAGAATGTACCTGCACCTGCCTTATTTCCATGTAAACAGCTCTCCTTGCTTCTGTGAAACTGTTGCATGATATGCAGCAGTAGCACGTTGGATGTGTTACCCCTAAATACACACTGAGAAGTGCCACTACCAAGTCTAAACTCTATTTAATTGCTTCCTAAGAAGCAGTTATGATTGACAGGTGTCACATCAGAAGGGGCAGGTTACAGGCAGCAGAATGACACTGGAGGTGTGTCAGATGGGTGTCAGGAGAGCAGTTTCTAGAAAGATTTGATCTCTTCTTTGATTTTTGTACTTCAGTTACATAGCTCCAAGTTCTTAAGCACAGTTACCTGGTGTCTTCATACATCCTATTGCTGTCTGAGAGGAAAGAATGACCATGCATAAAGGTCCTCAGAAGTGCAGTTGCAGTGTCAATTGCTGGACAGCAAAGCTGAGAGCTTTCCTGAATTACTACAGCATTTTGTTCCTTAAATTAATTTCCTTCCTGGGAAGGAGGTTGTTTTCTAAGGATTTTGGTGTTTCAGGAGTACCCTCTGAATGTAGGAACTGATCCTACTCCCACTGAATTCAGTTAGAGAGGATTTGGAGCTCTGGTGCATTTCATAGGATTTTTATGCATCTGAAAGCAAGGATGATGGTGATGTTAAATGGTAAAAGTGATTTCCAGAGAATGGAATTTGACACCAGTTTCCAAACAACTTGTGAACTCTTCTTATCCTGAAAGTAGATGTGTGCATTAGATTCATTAAATTTCATTAAATTTCTTTAATGAATCTAATTGAACATTAACATTGAAAGTGTTTCTCTCTTAACCTTTTTTTAGGATGAGGAGAATCTGCAGTGATTTCCTTGCTTTAAACTAAAGTCTTTGACAATCACAAGGCTATTCTATCTCTTCTTTGTGACTTATTTTAAAAAAACCTAAAATCTACTTGTTATCCAAGAGTACCTAAAACTAACTTTGTAGTGATTATTTGCATTACCTGGACTGTAACGTAACTGTTTCATGTAACCATGTAGGATTTCATACTTTCGTAAAATGAATTGGTAGATTTGCAAAATAAATTGAAAAGAAAAACCTTGTTCTGGTGGAGTTTTCTGTTTTACAAGTGAGAAGTGCCTGTCTCTCCAAGGTTATGTAGCAGCTGTATCGAGCTCAGCAGAATGTTGTTAATCAACCTGACAGAGGTTACTGGAATATTCACTCATCTGAAGGACCATTCCTGCTTGACATCACTGTCATATTTTTTTTTGTCTTAAAGTGCTCAAGAGCATCTAATAATTGTTCCCAGCTGCATATACAAACAGTTACAGACCTGAAATGGTTTCAGGAAGGTCCTTGTTTACTTATTTGTTTCACATTGTGTGTGTGACCTTCTGCCACAAATCTGTTTTATTTGTTCCCACCTTTTTCTCATTATTCTATCATTCTATATGGTAAGCACCTCTCTTTTTGTAATCCCTCACCCGAAACACCAAAAATCCACCTTGCTGAGAAACTCTCTAAAGTGCCTTCCATGGGGGTGTGCAAGTGTGAATGACAGAATTCACCCACTGTGCTTTTAAAGAAGAGTCTCTGGTTGCCAGTCTCTGCACAAGGCAGGTAATGGCATTACAGCTGAATGTTTGGGGATTTTCCCATGAGAATCAGCTGCCTAAAGGAAAAATTACTGGACCCCTACTCCTCAGGCTAGGTCAATACTCAGTCAGCATCTGCTTTCTATCTCCTTGTTATGAGAGATGCATTAATGATAACAGTTCAGTTTTTTTAAGCTCCTGTAACCTGACCCCTCATGATCCTATCCACAGTGAACAAATTCATCTGCATCCATTTAAAGCACTTTTCCATCTGGTAACAACAGATCATTGAAAAGGGAGCTGCTTTAAGGATGATTGTACTTTAATTTTAGGTGCATGCCTTAAAAAATACATTTTTTTTCCTTAATGTAACAGCACTTCTGTGAATGAAGTCTCCAGCTGGAGACACAATGGAGACACTGTGGTGTCATTCAACTCAGGCAAGTTACAGCTTTATCGACTTCCCTTCAGCCAGGTCATTTCACACCAGCTGAGTCTCTCATCTTCTCTTTTTTTATTGGATAGCAGCTCATTCAGATGTCTCCAAATACTGCCAGCTTTTTTGCATGTGGAAGTGAGAATTACACCATCATTCAAAAAAAAAAAAAAAAATCGTTCTGCTAGATGCTGAAATACCAAAAAAGCCCTAAAAGCTGGAAAGTTGTTCTTTATCCCTGGTAAAACAGTACCTATTCTTTGGTCACGCCTGGCTGCCAATGAGCACAGTAATACTGAGCAATTAGGCCTTTCATTTTCGTTAGGCTAATTAATTGTTTGCACAGTGCCCTGAATATGGAATCATTTTCCTTTTGGAAAGAATAAAAGGATTAGAATGGCTCTATCCCAAGCTGCTCTGAACGTATTTTATTTATTTAATGGGAGAAAAATCCTCTCTTGCCCCAAACGCAAACCACACACTCGAGCGTTATGGCTGCACGGGGACGTTTCCATCGGCGGGGATGTGAATGCATCCACATATGTCCATCCATCTGCAGCCACGCTCCATATGGGATCTGGGGGTTCTGCTGCATGGCAATGAGTGGGCAGAGGCTGCAGCCACATCGTGTGTGCTGCTGGGTTTGGATGTCAGCGCTGCCAGGGGCTGCAGAGGGATGAGCATCCCTCGGGTTTCAGCTGCCCCTGGCACCGTGGTCATTGTGGGCTGTGGCAGCGCAGGGAGGGCAGAGCTCTGCAGCTGGACACTCTCTCAAGAGGCTTGCACTGAGTGAATCCAAGGCAAATGGAATCTGGGCTAGCATTTCATGAAGAAGGGACCCAGTGGACACAGTATTGCAGAGGCTATTGCCAGCTTTTTTCTGTTTGTCCCATTCGGTACCTCTTTGTGCAACCAAATTATTAAATATATATTTCATATTAAATGATTCTACAAAGTTGCAAAAAGCCATTTCAGTGGAAAGTGAGGGGACATAGCTCTAAGTGCAAGGCAGAGGCTGCCATCACACAAAAAATCCACTACAGGGGTTGGAGATACCTGCCTGGAGCTCCTCCTGCCTTCCCTGCTCTCCTGTAAGACCTGTTATGGTCCATCTGCAAGAGCTGAAAGTGAAAATTCTGTCCCGTGCTACTTCCTCTGTAGATCAGGACACTGCGAACAGCCCTGGGTTTAAAGGGAGCCTGAGAGCCCAGGACGTGCTCTCAGCCACAGATGTCCATCCTGGCTTATAAACAGCCACTGGCAGAGATGTCACATGTCCCAGGCAATCTGTTCTCCTGCTAAACTACCCAGACTACTGGAAAGATTTCCATAATATCTGCCCCAAGCATCTCTTAATGCATCACCCATCTTGTCTTTCCCATGCCCACTGCTGCTACATCTGCAGCCCAAGTCAGGGCCACCCTAAACGTGCAGGAAAGGAATCGGAGGGCAACACAAAGCAGGGGCCATACTTGGATTTATGTGCCTGCCTTGCCTGGATAGATCGTTCTGTGTTCAGCCTAAGCCTGCAGAATTTAACTGAAAGTCAAACTCCTTTTGTTTATTTAATGCCTGGAAGTCTGAGTGTTGCTTCTTGGGCTTTGGACCTTCTTGCTGTCTGTGCTGGGTCATGGAAATGTCCCTGACATCAGTGCTGTTCATATCAAAGGAGTAGCTTCAATATTCTGGGTGCAGCAGTCTTGTGATAGCTTTGTACTTACATGTCATAAGGGACAGAAAGCAACTACTGCAAAGCACATGAGCCTGTCCCACCATTACCTCAAGAGATTTTCAGTATTTCACTTGCTTTCTCTCCTTGGTGTCTTCACTTTGGTGCATGAAAATATTCAGAGTATCTTGCCTGGTTGACGGGAGAATCATAAGTTTTCATTTTCCTTTCTTTCTTTTTTTTTTCTCTTATGAGTTTTTCTCAAGTTTAACTCTCCTAAATAATGACTAGGGAGGAAGACAGTGGACCAGAACAGACATGAAGGAGTTTGGACAACTGTCCTAAATTAGAGGACAGGTTTGCTTTGGAAATCCTATATGCATCACACTTGGTTACAGAAATTTGGCTTTAACAGCAAATCTCTTGCAGCAGGGTGTCACTTCACTTCCACAGATTACTTGAAATGCTTTATTAATTCAATGACCTTGTGGGCTCTCAGAAAAAAATATTTCTCAGTGTTTTGGGGAAAGAGAGCTTCTCTGAGCTAAAGGGACTGTTTTGTTGCACAGATTTATTGCTTGGCTGACTTAATTCACCATTCAAAGACGATGATTTTTAGCTGCTGGGCAGTGGGCCTTGCAATGTTGAAACTAATTAACTGCTAGAACTCTACTGAGCAAGGCTGTTTTCTTGCTGTAGGATTTTGGAGGCTTTTTTTTAACCCCCAGAAATGAAGCAAACAGGATCCTTGGAACACAGGTTGCATGGATACAGTATCAGCACAGACACAGTGCTGGATGACTCCGTGTCACAAAGGATGAAAGGCTGCCAGCTGTCCCTGCTGCCGACGTGACACCACACAAAGGCAAGAGGAGAAAAGAGACAACATCTGAAGACAGGAGACAGGAGGGGTGCCAGAGCCATGACAAAGGGAGAACTCGGAGAGTAGCAAGAGAGCTCTGGATCCACAGCCATCAAAGACCTGAGCTGTGGACCTGGCTGGCAGGCCAAGGTCAATGGCTCTGCAGCTGGAGAGTCCTCACACCTCTCTCCTCTTCCTTCATTCCCACTCCTGGTGTTGCAGGCTGTATTTCTGAAAGAACCTTGAACTTCATAGCTCAAATAGATCTAAAGAGCTGCAGTGCCTGCTGGCAGGACCTCATCAAAGCCTTGAAAGGGAAGACAAGGAAGGGGAAAGGGGGTTGCTCTTTGTTGGGATGCACCTGTCTGCAGGAAGTTACTGGTTGTTATCCCATCAGGGACTTCTGCTCATCAAAATATTTTCCGGTAAAAGTTTATAACCCCTGCAATATTTCCTGCTGATGTCTAAAGATGGCATAAACAGGTCTAGAAGCTCAAGCAGAGACAAATTTAGTGTCTGTGTGCTACTTTCTACTGTGTTCTTGCAAAGCACTTCTGCCCTGCTCCTTGCTCTGAGTCCATAGTGCAAGTGAAATATAAATTGCTGCTGCTGACTGAAAGCAGGGAATCCTTCACTGGCTCCAGGGAGCTCCCCAACTGTCTTTGTTCCTGACAGTTTGATTACCTTTACCATCATTTTTAAATGCAGAGCTGCAAATACCGTTAGTGGTCATACAGAATGGCAGCTCTCTTGACATGTCTCAACCACAGTGACCTTCCTTGACTGGCAGCAGGGAGCACAGGCCAGCCCCTCTCCCTCCTGTGAGTTTGGGCTGGGAGTGTCAGCCCCAGCTGTCAATTCACCTCTAACTCATTGTCTTCTTTCCTGCATTTCAATTCAGATGTTTCCAGGGATTTCAGCTTTCTTCTGAAGTCTCACAGTCTGGTTGCTCATTCCTGAAGCACAGGAGTATAGAGCAGCACTCCTGGGTGTGTGATCAAGGAAATCCTATGTCACTTGACTTGCTCTGAACAAAGGGGGAAGTGCAGAGGATCAGCAGCATGTGGGAGGGACCTCTGCTTCCCATGGACGCTGGGCCACCTGGCCACGAGCTCCAAAAGGACCATGAGGTTTTCTGTCTGCTAATTCTCTAAGTGAAATAAGAGAACAATTGATGAAGGTTTGTCACAGAGAAGTTTTTGAATAAGAGAAAACAGAATTTGGTGGCCGTGAGAGTCCAAAATAGCACCTTGGGATATGTTGTACTCATGAGCTGCCCCATCTCTTAGCTCTCAGCCAGAGCGTGTTCCAGCATCTCCTGACTTGGAAAGGTGTCCTTTGAAGCAGTGCAGAACACAGCCAGGGTGTGAGGGGGACAGTGCTGAAGGCTGAGCATGACCCCTCAGGCACAGGAACAACAGGACAGACCAGTTCTCTTCAGTCCCTGACACTTCCAGGTGTGCCACCAAAGCCACCCCTGGAAAGGAGCACACATGCTCCATGTGTTTATCAGTTTTCCATCCATCCCCACATCTCTTTCTGCCTGTGAGCACCTGTGTTTTGCTTCCCATCAAGCTGTCCTTGGAGTGACGCAGCAAAGTGCCAGGTGTACCTTTGCTGCCACTCTCATCTCGGCAGAGAAGGGTTTCTTTTGTTTAGCTGAAAGGGAGCCTGGGTCAAGGATTTTCCGTGCCGAGCAGAATCCAAAGACAAGAACACGGAGGTGAGCTCAGAGCCGGGATCTGTGCTGACAGTGGCAGCGGCAGGAGGGGCAGCACCATGCCGGGGACCAGCGAAATGTGGATAACAAAGGGAGATGCAGGTGGGGGAAGGGATGGGAAGCCGGGGGGTCTCTCTCCGTGCAGTTGCTGGGTGATGGGGACACACCACGGCCAGGCAGCAGGCCCCAGGGCAGGGCCGGGCAGGAGCTCCTCGCCTGGAGCCCCGCGAAGCCCCGCTAGAGGCAGCTCTTGGTTTGCTCTGAGCATGGAGGAGCAGCCGAGCGCCGTGCGCGGAGACCGCGCTGCGGGCAGGAGCGATGGAGCTGCTGCTGCCTGCCCCGACACACGGCCCTTCCTCCACCGGGGAGCTGCAGCCCCTCGCCACAACCCACCCGGGGTCCCACAGCACACTCAGCAGCCGCTTTTCTCCAAATGCAATGTGTTAAAGCCTGGGTGGGCAAAGAAACCCCCGTGGGAGCCAGCCTGAAGCCAGAGGAGGAGGGGTTGCAGGGACATGGAGGGCTCAGGAGGCTGAAGTCGGCACTTGGGAGCAGCGATATCCGAAGGAGAAGGTTGGAATTTGAGCTGTGTGCCCCCGTCCTGTCCGCACCGACAGCAACTCCCATCGCTGGCATCCTGCAGCAGGAGGTAAAAGCCAACAAGGAATGGATTCGGTTCGTCCTTTTTTTTCTTTGTAGATTAACAGATCCAGCTCTGACTGAAGTATTTAGTGATCACAGCGACTTAATTGCATGGGGAAAACATTTCCTGGCAATTACTTGTGCTCCGGTCTTGGCTCGCTGGGTGTTTCCCTTCGCACGGCGGATGGCAGGAGCAGCCTGCCACGGCACTCAGCCGTCCCCGGGGAAGGGCAGCCACAGCCCGGGTGGCACAAGCCCTGCCAGACAGATGCTCCCTGCAGTGGTGCCCCTGCCTGCTGCGTGCCCCGGGAGGCCCTGGAGAGGCCGGATCCCCTCGCCCACCCTCCGCTTGGCGCAGGCTGCCAGGCAAGTCCTCGGTGGCCAGGAGGTCCTTGGCGGCCACCCACCCCTCTCTGTCGCACCGCGTTCAGCCTGGGTGAATTCCAGCGTTGCTCTTTTCATTTCAGAGCTGCAGGAGAAGCGGCTTATGGTCACCTTAAAGGAATAAACGATGCATAAAAATATTTGATCACTTAAGCCAAATGATTTGGCAAGCGCAAGCTCCCGCCGTACCCATCCTCCTCACAATTGTCTCATTAACCAGCCCTAAATCAAGCTGTCACAGCTTTTTTTTGGCTTGGAGGGGAGAGGGAGGGAGAGAGGGGGAGGGAAGGAGGGAGCTGCTTTCCAAAGCAGTGCTCACCTCCAAAAGAGAACCCGTGAGCAGGGAGCGGGTCACTGAGTCACCGAGAGCATCCTCCCGCCCCCTTCCCCCTCCGCCCGCGCCGCTGCTCCTCATTAATGAGATTGCGGAGCCGGCAGCGGGATGCGATCCCAGCGGCCGGAGCGAGGGCGGAGGCTGCGCTTCCACCCCGGCTCCGCCTGGGAGCGGAGGTGCCTCGAAGTGCCCTTCCCAAAGCCACTGCCTTGGTCGCTTGCTGTTGCCGGGGAAGCATCCCGAGAAGGGGACGCAGCTCGTCAGTGGGGCAGGGAGGTCCCCAGGGACGGGGCCTCCACCCTTCTCAGGTGCCAAAATAAAGGGGGCTTGGATCTTGCTTGTTCCTGTTCGTGCCATGTGCAACAGGTGCCTGGAGAGCCTCCTCTTGCCTCAGCTGGGACAAGGGGCACTTGGAGCCCTTCACTTGGGGGCACACCTGCACTGTGGTAATCACATCAGCCCCTTTTCACAAGAAAACCATAGGGAATTGCACCAAGAGGCTCTTGATACAAGCAGGTCCCAGAAGGACAGCAAACATGGAGTCTTTCACTATCTGTTAGTCAATAGAGAACCAAAATCTGTCTCTTTGGGAGCCTCAGTGTTTCATAGGCCCTAAGGAAATCACCTGAGGACCTGTCTTCTGCATTCTCAGGCCAATGGAGCATCCCTCACCCTACACACAAGGAAGTCCATCTCAGGAAGGGTCCTCCTCCTCTGCCCTCCCTAGGTGATACCCTGGATACTGTGCCAGACCTGTGTCGTTCCCCAAGTCTACTGAATTAATTAATGTAAACTAATAATTATTATTTAATTAATAAATTAATTAAAGACCCATTGATTCACTCTGCTGGGACAGTGAAACAGCTGCAAACAAATCTGTTCATGTGAGCACAGCCAGGCAAACAGAGCATTCCCTTCCTGCCTGCCCTGCACAGACACAGCCCTAACCAGGCCTTTCCACCCAAGAAAACTTTCAACCCAAGGAGAATAAAGAGGGGATCACATGGATTAAACACAGAACCCTGCATGCAAAACTGCTCTGGATGGAGTTAACAAAAAATGTGCCATTTTCTCCTACCAAGAGCAGCCCAGCAGGCAGGGCAGGGCAGGGCAGAGATGCTGGTTCTGGTGGGCAGGCTGGGACCTCGCTGGTGCCTGGGACCTGCTGTGCTGCTGCAGCCACCACCAGATCGGCTCTGAGCAGCTCTGGTGGGTGCCGTGTTCAATCCACACTGTTTCATTTTGTTGCCTTTTTAACGCTGTCAAAACATGAGATGCTCCTGCTGCTTTCACAGCCTTGCTAATTGGCTGCAAAGAGCAGATTTCTGTTCGAATTACAGCTACTTTTGAACTTTGAACTTGCCTTTAAAATCCAATTCCTACGAGGTTTTTGTCCCCACCCCTTGCAGAGCTGTGAAGCAGCATGAGCAACAACTCACTCCCACAGTGCTTTTTGGAGGACCAAGGGCAGTTCACACACCCTGCAGGGATCCCACAAGGGATTTTCTGCTCTCATGCTCTTCACTGTGGGCTCCCCCAGCCTCTGGGATCTCTGGAAACCGAGGACTGGGGAGCACATGTCAATCCGTCACCTGGAAAATGAAAGCAAGACCCTCTCTGGGCAGCACCTCTTGGGCTGAACCTCCAGCAGATGCTGTTGTATCTCCAAGGTTTCCCTTCTCCATGCTCCAGTGACTGTTCATCCCCCCTGATGAGCCTCTTGGATCACAGAGGTGCAGGTAATGCTGTGTTCTGGGTGCTGAGTGAAGCACCTGCACGAGTCACAGTGACCCCTGTGCCCTCTGCCTGTCCTTCACCCACCCCCTGCCCAGTCACCTCTGCAGCTCAGGTGCTCTCAGTCTGTTATTTTCCAGCTCTGCCAAAGCCAGGAATAATTTGAACTGCAAAGCAAGGCTGGAGCCTTCCCTATGGCACACTCCTGGCAGACTCTGGTTTTCCTTAGAGGAGGCCAAACAGAAGCTCTGGAAAAGCCCAAATGAATCCAGCAGCAGCAGTAGAAGGGCTGGTGATCTGAGATATCTCCAGGCTGATAATGCAAGCCCCTCCAGGGAGACTGGGAAAATCACATTACAAGCCTGGCCTCGGCCCAGCCCCTCAGCAGAAGAGTTGAGAGGAATGGGGGAGCTGGAAAAAGCCCCCTGCCCCCTCTCTGGTCATCCCTGAGCCTACACTAACGAAAAGCCAGGCAATGCCCACGTGTGCAGTGCCAGCAGGACGAGCCCAGGGTGGTGCCTGCACTAACACAGCTCCGGTGTTCGCCAAGACCCTGTGGCTCAGGAAAATGAGCCTGAGTTTGCAAGGAGCTGTTTGCCAGAGTAGAAAATGTTGATCTCTAGCACATCCTTCACTCAACAGATGTTCCAGGTCCTGCTGAGCTGTAAAAAGACTGACCAAGAGTCCCTGATGGGTGCAGATGGTTTCAGCTCCATTAGCCATCAGTAACAACCCAAGGTGCTCTGACCATCGTGAACCACAAAACCAACCTGCTGCTGGGCAGGGGCCAGAGACAGCACTGGAGGCTGCTGGGCATGGGGGAGAAGCTGGAGCTGCATGAAAAATCATGGCAAAAGCACCCTCAATGGGAGCAGTTGGAGCAACAATTCGGGGTTTCTACATTACTTGGTAATTTCGGATCACAGATGGAAATTTCCAAGAGAAGCATCTCGTAAATCACACGTTCTAGGGTTTTTCCCTTTTCCCCTGCTGTGTTATGATGGAAAATTGCAGCCAGTGTTTCCAAAAGCCATGAAATATCATGCAGGCCCTGGCAGGTTCAGATCCAGCTGAAGCAGACTTCACTCCAGCATGAGGCTTGCCTCCAAAAGGGTCACAAAACCCAACAGCTTCGTTTTGCTGACTGGAATTTGCACATTTCCCCAGCTCATGGGGCTGCTCTCACCTCTTTCCCACCAGCATTGATTTTGACTTGGTTGTGTGCCAGCCTTGCACCCCTTGAACACAACTGAAACCAGAGGATTTCTGGTAGAAGACAAGGAAAAAGGCATGAACAGGTGGCTTTGAGAGAAAAAAAAAGGGATTTTTTTAATATGATTCTGCAATAAAAAGGGAGAAGATGAAGACTTTGGTAAAAATTACCACGCAGCACTGAGCAAGAGAAGATACTTGGGCCCAGGAGTTCTTCTCTGCTGCTGCCTCCCTCCATGGCCAGGACAAAGCACAGGGAGTGCCCCAGCAGACAGCCCTTGGTGCCACAGCTCTGCCTTCAGAACCACCCTCTCCATCTTCTCAGCCCCAGCAGGACAGGGGCAAATTGTCACCAGCACAGTGGTAAAATTGTCACCGTCCTGCCCCTGGTGCTTCCCTGCTGCCTCTCACCCCTCTCTGAGCCTGGGGGCCATCCCATTTACCCACAGGGCTCAGGATGAGCATTGTCCCATGGACTGGGAGCAGCAGCATCTTCATGTCACAGCCCAGGGCACACTGGGGTTGAGGATGTGTCCCCTAGATTACCCTGGAGCTATGCTAATGGCTTTCTATTTTAATTACATGGAAGTCTTACCACGCTGCAGGGTCTGGTTAATGCTGCACGGCACAGAGGAAGGCCTGTGCATCACTGACAGCCTTATTTTTTATTTTTTTTGCATAATAAAGGTAAAGTGGCACTGGGGACATGTGTCTTTTATGGACCGAGGTCAGCTGTCTGCAGGTCCTGAGAGCCATGAGAGGGAGGGGAGAGGGAGGGAAGGAAGGCAAAGTAAACAGATAAATCCCTGGAACATATGGCCTGTGCTCGGTATCTTTACGCATGAGGCACCCCACTTAATAAAAGTTTAGGATGGAAAAGCCAAATAAAATTGATAATCTGCCCAGGGAGGGTGATTCAGATGAAGTAAGCACATTACAAGGGGGTGACTGATTTACAATTTTCTTCTATTTGTGGTTTTATGACTATTACAGTTATTCTTGTGAATATAATTCATTACTGTGCTATTATTCCCAGAAGTGAAAATCAAAGGTTTATCAGCCGACACCAGCAAGCATGAAATACTGCCTTAACACACAGCTCCGTGCTGGAATCACAGCTCAAAAGCAGACAGGAAGGCAGAAAC
>JACBWW010000029.1:5291438-5468639 GCA_020086605.1 Lanius collurio | reverse complement strand
TTGTCTACATTTTGAAAGATTTTAGGGTTAGCAACCAAGATTTCTCCTGAGTCACAGGTGCCCTGCGGGGTCTCCTCGATACTCTCAGCAGCCTGTGCAGCCTCATGGAACATGCAGGCAGCGAGGGGACAGGGCAGAGGCCCAGTGCTGGAGAAACAGTACTTTGATTTCTTAAAAATGAGATGCTCAAGGGCTCAGCTCCCCCTCGGGACTCGGGTACAAGAGCCACGCACAGGCTGTAAGAGTGGGTCTCTGCGGCTGGGGAACACACCATCGGCAGCTGCTGTGGACACTGCAGGGAGGAGAAGCATCCGAGGGTCTGTTCTTCACGTCCAGGGTGAGAAATGGGGACATCAGGAGGCGTGTCCCCTCGGCAGCGCTTTGTGCGGTTTAAGTGCGTTGAAGGACGGAGCAGCTGCGGCATCAGCTGCGCTGGAGGCGCCGGCAAGGACGGACGGAGGGAGGAGCAGCCTCTCTCTGCCCCTCTGACGGTGTCTGGGGCTGGTGGCAATGGCTTGAGCATCCCTCAGAAGGACGCAGGGCCGGCTCCCAGCGCTCAGGACAGCGGCCAGGGGAGAGGACTCGCTCTGGGTCGTGCCGGTGGTGCTGAGCCCCCGCAGCCCCGCACCGGGCTCTGAACTGTGCTGGGAGCAGCGTGCGCTGAACCTGGGGCTCTCGCTTGTGTCCCGCGGCACCACGGTGGCTCCTCACGCCGAGGAGAGCACACCAGGGTGTCCCCAAGGCGCTGATGGGGTCCCTGGGATGAGGGGAGGGAGGCAGAGCCCGTGGCCTCCCCAGCATAGGCGGGAGCAGAGTCGAGGTCACACCAGGACAAGACCCAATTGCTCAAGCAGGCTGTGAGAAGCAGCGTTTCCCCCAATGAATTCCCTCTCATTTGGCTTTGTCTTTCCTCTTACCACTTTTTGCACCCTGAAGGACTTTCTGCTCAGAGCAGGGGGCTCTTCCCATGTTTCAAGACATCACCTCCCTGCCACAAACTGATAATGGCAGGATAAGCCTGGGTTTTGGGAGGGGTGGCAAGCAGTTTTGCATGCACCAGGGAGCAAAGGGATGCCAAACACAGACAAGGACAACAAGGACACCCAGTGAGACAAGGGGCTTGAGGTGAGCTCCCCAGAAAATATTGTGAGTTGCAATGTCGACTGCACAGACCCACTGGTTGAAAAAGAGTGAAGGGTTTCTGTCAGAAGAGCTCATGTGCCTTCAGATGACCTGCCTGAGACATGAGAGAGAACAAGAGGGGCTGGCTCTGCTCTCTTTGGGACATCCCCTGTAATGCTGCTCCTGGCAGAGCTCACACCCACCTCTGTGACTGTCCCATCCCCTGCCTCGAGCAGCTGCTCAGTTCTGGATGCTTGAACAAATACTCCAAGAAAGCAGAAATCTCCATTGTGGGACACTGTGCTGATCAATGGCTGCATGCACCAGCTTCCTGTAGGTAATATGCATAATTTCTCCTGTAAGTAATTTTCATGAGCTGCAGACTCAGAAATGCCAGTCTCTTGCCTTTGTCAGAAACCAGAGCAGCTCTGCATACACATTAAAACCCAGCACACGCAATTTGTCTTAAACCACCTGAACTTGTTCTAGTGCAGTATCTGCCAGCATCCATCCACCCTGGGAGGTGTTACACCACATTTCTCTGCTCAGAGCCCTGGTCCCTCAGGGCATCGCTGGTTTAGATCATAATTCCTCAATAAGACACAAGCAGTTGGAAAAAAAACAGTAAACACACCACAAAAATGACAGGGAGCCTGCAAGCACATATGGAGAAAAGGCAAAGCAAGTTCTGGGTTTCCCACCCCTGCTCTCTTGAGTGTCGTGTTAAATTCCCAAATTGACTGCAGGCAAAGCCCAGATGTTTTGCAGCCATGCAGTGGGAATTGTTCTTGTCCCCATGCTTCCATCACAACATTTTCATCTTTAGAGGCTCTTAATTAGCCACTTCATCTCTTGCCAAGCCCTCTCTGGTTTCGCAGCCTGCATGTTGGGATGGGGCCACCCTGGGTGCAGAATCCCAGCAGCCCCATTCCCACAGGACCATTCCAGTTCCCTCTATAACCCCTACAGAAATACACAGCAGCACATCCCTCCAGCCTCCCAAATATGTTTTCCAAATCATTTGTTTGCAAGGGACTTAGCAGCAGGCTTAAAACTTTCCTTTTTGACTCCACAACTCCAAAGCACCGATGCTATAAGCAAACAGCAAAACCTCAAACCTCTGGGCAGAGGTTCCTCCTTTGGGGTGTTCCCCTCTGCAGCCAGGCTCCTCCTCAGGGCTGAGGTGCTGCTGGGGCACCTGCAGAGCCCTGGCAGGTCTCAGAAGGGGTTTCACAGCCTCTATCAGCCCACACAAGAGAGGGGATGGTGGTGTCCCCTTCCCATTAACGTCCAAGGAAGGAGGGAAAGCGCAGGGATGAAGCAGGACCTAAAGCATCACAGGGCTCCAAAGTGACTCAGAGGAGGAGTAGCCAAACAGAGCTTCCTTTATTGATTTATTTATAGAGAATGAGATATTAATGCAAGACCTGTTGTTTGAACAGGTTTCTCCTCGCTGTGCCGAGAGAGAAGCCTGTGGTGAGGGGGGCTGTGTGGGGAGGCGTGTGTGGAGTGCTAATCCCTGCCCGGTCCCCTCGTCCCCTCCTCACTCCATCTGTTCCTTCAGATGATTCACTATGACTTCTCAACTTCCTATTCCCCTTTCCCCACCCTGAGCAGGGAGTAGCTGGCAATTAAAATATTAGCAGGGGGGAAACGCTTCATAATGCACATGATTATTCCTTAGTCCGAGGAATTTTAATTAGCTGAACCAAGTTTTGCAGATCAGACCCTACAGCCTGATGCTGAGATGTCACTGGACACCTTTTCCTGCCCACAATGTTCCTGGGATGCTCTGTTATTGCTGGGTCAGAACTTGTGCGTGCAGATTTTCCTGCAGCTTTATTATTATTTTTATGTCTTGAGTTTTACAATACACAGGCTTTACAGCAGGGAACTTTTTGTGATGTTTTTGCTTTGGTTTTTACTCAGTAGCATAACAAGGTGATGGGATTTATGGGTAGCTCTGGGTTTTCTGTTACAGCTTTCCTTAGCAAGATCATCACTTTTGCCACTATCCTTGCTGGCCTTTTTCTCTGGTTTGGTCGTCCCCAAGAGTCACAGGCCACATTAGTCTCCAGCTGTTGTTCAAGCAACCCAAGCAAGGGATCACACAGGAGCTATTGTAGCTAAATAAAAGTTTCAAGAGCAGCAAGGTTTTAAAAGTCTTCTGAGCTATTTCTGCTGTCACCTGTTCACACCAGTTTGATCAAAGCCCTGCTTACTGGGGACGATGGCAAAAAGCATCCTTGGCTGGAGAGGTAAGGACTAATGCTGCAGTCCAGAATGACCAGATGGGGACTGAGAAAGCAGCCAAGAACTGCACAAAGCCAGGAGCTATAAACTGGAGAGGGAGAGGGGAAATAAAAAGAACCAGGGTATTATTTCTTAATGATGCCAAACCCAGGATTCAGGTGGGGAAGGTGTCAGCCAGTACCAGTGTGTGCCCAAGCTGCTCCAGGAGGAGTTGCCTCATGGCAGAGGAAGCAAAGGCTCCACTCAGATGTGAATTTGGATCTGTGATTTTGGGGACAGCAGCCATGAAGCTTGAGGGATCCCCAGAAGCCACAGGGGATGAACCTTCCTGCAGTTTTCTTATGAAGGGCAGCAAAGAGCATCCTTCAGCTCAGCTGTGATCATGGTGAGAATTTGGGAGGTCCCTGCCAGACAGCCAGCAGCCTTGGCAGGCTGAGTCTGGATCCAGCCCCATCTCAGGAGCAGGAGTCTCAAAACACAGCCTTGTCTGCATTTTACTGTAACTGGGCTAATGAGATTCACCCACCAGCCCACCCACCCAGCCACAGTGTGAGGAACAAGAACCATCAAAAAGCTTTACCCCCTTGATTTTGTGGAGTCAACACTTGAGCTTTGTGCTTTTACTTTGCTGGAGTCCCAGACTGGGCACCAAAGGACAAAGGGAGTCTGGTACTGCAGCCTTGCTCCTTCAGCATCTCTCAAGGAAGGACAAGGGCCACAGCTTCTTTTTCACACCCTCAGCTCTGACAGCTTGCAGAGATGAAGACATTTCAATGCTTTTGCTTACACTTTGCAAATGTTTTTCCACATGTTTGGCCAAATACTGGATTTTTTCCCCTCAAGGGAAAAGTCCCAGTTGCAATGTGGTCTATGACAGTGCTAAGGCAGGTGCAGAATCTGGGGGTGTCCCTTGCAAGGGTGCATTTCCTAGAGCTATTTTTTAGTTTAGCAAGTACAAGATCATTGTCTCGAAAGTCCCTCCCTGGAAAAGACATGGGAGGAGTGCCTGGGGGTTTTACAGGAGTGGCACAGCCACTTGGCAGGTAGCCTGACCCTGTATGGGATGGGGCAGCCTTGCTCAACATCCTCGTGGGCTTCACCAAGCTCTGCTGCCTCCTGTGCCACTTTTCTCATCAACACCCCTCTCCTTACCACTGAAAAAAAAAAAAAAAAAAAAAAACAGACATAAAGAAATGAGGAATTTTTTAGATGATCCAATTACAGAGGCATGGAAAGCCTTTCCCATAGCAGGAGCTCTCCCCCTCACAGCATCCAGGGCATGGCAGGGCGGAGTCCGCCCTCTGGCAAGATGAGAAATTGTTCAGTGGGCAGTGTAAACATCTCAGCATCGTTATCTCCCGTGTCTAAGTGCCCTGGCCATTCCCTGCTAATTCCCAGGGGTCCTGTGCAGAAGCAGCCTGCCAGAGCAGCCACTGCAGGGACACACAGTCTCAGTGGGCTGGACACACATTTCCAGAGCCCCCAAGACAGGGAAACGTAAAAAGGCTCAGTTTGGAGCACAAAAGGCTGAGGGGAGGTGCTGGGATGTTAATCCCAGCTCCAAGAGCAGGCCAAATGGGAGAGATTAAGAACCAGGCAGGAAATATTGATCAGCAATGGAACTGAGAGCTGGTCCTGCCCCAGAGCTGAGAAGGGTGATCTCTAGAAGTCCCTTCCTATAAAATCTGCCTGTGGAAAATGAAAATGGTGATACCCACCTGAGATTCATGGGCAACACACAACCTACACCAGCAAGGCGTTACCACCACATTACAAAATCTCCCTCCCGGAATTGCAACCAGCCAGGCTAGCAAGATATTATTCCATTATATCTGGGAGCAAGATGAGAAATCTTGTATGGTTTCCCTGCAAGGGACAAAGGAAGTAGGGCTGGTTTTTTTTCCTGGAAGAGCCACAATAAATGCCAGAGGAGGAGGGAGCCAGCCTTTGCAGGCACTGGGCAATGTGAGGTGGGAGCAAGGGAGGCTGATGGAGCATGGCTGAGGCCATCTCCTCCCCACACCAGGTGTCTGCAGGACACAGCTGCTGCAGGACCAAAGCCAAGCTGGGCTGGTGCAGTGCAACTTGAAAATTATATCAGGAAAATGACACTTCCAGCTTTAGCAGAGACTTGAAGGGAAATCTCAAAGGGGTGCTTGCTATCAGCAATCAAAAAAAGGGGGCAAGGATGTAGGATAGAAGTGGAGCTGCAGGGGCTGGTAAAAGAAACTTCCACTTGGTATTCATCTTTCCCAAGCTGCTGGAGGACTCAGTCTGGGCTGGGCATCTCTGTCCTTCATGCCACAGGAGAGTCCTAGCAGCTCCAGGAGGAACAGTGCCTGTCCTCAGCAGCTTGCATCAAAATAATAATTAAGAAAAGAGACAGAAAGCAATCGAAGCTCAGGTAAGTGAGGTGAATTTCATATCAGGTAGGAATTTCCCATGGTTACAGTTTGCTGGCTCTAATGCCACTCTCATAAAAATGAACTCTTTTTCCCTGGAAATATTTCAAGATTGATGAAAAAATACGAGTCTCCCATGGGAAAAAGGGTGGGAGAGCCAGAGACATTCGCCTAGTCCCATTTCTGCCTTCAGGGAGAAAACAAAATTAATGGGCACTGGTTGAGCAGTCACATGTTGAGCTGAAAAACCCCGTTGAGCTCTCCTAAAGCTGTGCTGAATATCTCCTCACATGGAAAAAAAAAATCTTTTACTGAATTTCACCCCAATTCAGGTACAAAAATGGCTTCGAAATCTCGAGCATGGGGTGGGGTTTCATTTCCCAGCTGGCAGCAGATACCTTCTGTCAGCAAGACCTCTGCTCTCTGCAGCATGGCCTGCCCAGCCTGCCCAGTGTCACCAGTTTAATTAGCTGCTGTTCCCAGTGCCTGTGGCTCAGCTTAACTTCATGTGAACAGACCCTGCTGTGCTCCACAAGCTGGACTCCTGCTGGCACTACAGAGAAATCAGTGCCTTTGTCTCTGTTTTTTCCCTAGACTTCACGTCTGGCAGAAATTAAAACTCAGAAACTGGGCCCAGTTGGATTCATATATGCCCTGGTCATTCAATCTTGTCTTTTATCTAAGGAAGAAAATAAAAAGAAAAGGGACCTGAGGGAAATGAATCCTCCACTGAGCCTTGATGTGCAGCTTTCCAGGCTGCTGGTGTCTGCCTGGGAGTGGGATTAATACCCACCACAGGGACTCATGGAGGGAGCAGCACCCTCAGCAGATGCAGGAGGGGACAGAGAGGGACCAGGAGGGCCACATGGGGCAAAAAGCATGAAGACTGGCTGGTAAAACTGGGCTTCAGACTCAAAAAGAGCAGGTTGTAATAAGGAGATAATGGGAAATGTGACATCAAGAAAGGGAGGTGCCCGTTTTCATCCTCTGCTGGTTGGGACAAGGCAGGATGGACTGAAGCAGCAGCAAGAACATTTGGAGCTGGATGTCAGGGAAATCCTTCCAGGACAGCAGTCAAACCTGGGGCAGGCTGTCTGGGGAGAAGGCAGACACTTTCACTGTGGGGAACAGCCCAGCTGCACTCTCTGTCTCCAGGCAGAGCACAGGGAGCTGATCCTGTCTGGACACACAGCTCTGGGACAGACAAATTGCTGAGGTTTCAATGGCTCCATTTTCCACTGGGCCAGCCCAGGGCCAGCCTCTGCCTGACTCCCTGGGGGTTACATTTACAGCCACTTTTTGTCATTTTGCCACTCAATTTCCCAAATAGCAGCAGCACCCACCCACAGCTTGGGCACCCATTTGGGATCCTGTGAAGGGAGCTGGATTTACTGAGCTGCAAGACAAACCTGTGCATCCCTGGGTGAGCCAAGGGGCTGGAAGTGTGCATGGCAGGGGTACAAGGACAACTACCTAAAAAATTTTCATGGGCTCAGACAGCAGAGGGGATTGGGAAAATACCTTGGAAAGGTTTGCTGAAGTGGGATTTTTCTTGCTTGGCTCCATGAACTGGATCAGGAATCTCAACTGGTGTCTTAAGGCAGTAAAGTGATCTCTTTCCTTTTGGATACATGATCAGAGACTTCTCCAAAAAGGTAGAAGAGAGGTGATATTCTTTTTCCCAGGAGGAAGTGCAGCACAAATGGGCTAGACTGCATCTACCAGACTGACCTGCATCTCCCTGCCTGCCACAGCCATGTCCTGCTCCTTTCCCAGGGCTCAGCCACCAGCCAAACCTGCCCCAACCAGAGCAAAGCCCCCTCCCCATGGCAGGGAGCAGAATTGGCCCCAGGGACAGGGTTTCATCTCACTCTCAGGGTAGAGGAAGGGAGCGGGAGGGGTGTGCAGGAGGGGGTAACCCTGCTGCTATGGAATTCACCAGCTTTTTATGGTGTCTGATTTTTGTCATCTGCAAAGCTATCAGCTGAAAACGTCAAATTAGTGCTGTTAGTCCACTGCGCAGCTCTTATCTGCGTCTCTCAGGATGGAAGACACTTCAAGATGATTATTGTTCCCCACTGCTCCTGAAATGGAATTGGCCCTCCCAGAGTGCTAAAAGGGAACCGAGAAATTGTTTGCCTGAATTTGCATGAAAAGCCCTGGAGACGCAATGAAAGCGGGTGACAAGCCCAGTGTCACCTTCTGCCAGCTGAATGACAGAAGGGAAAATTTCCTTTGTGTTTCTGCTTCACTTTAGGGTCTTGATTCCCTCTCCTGCCCTTTCCCCTGGCCTGCCCCAAGCTCCTGGGCCCTGTGCATCTGCCTGCCCCATGAGGGACCTGGGGCTGCCTGTTTGGAGCCTGGATGATATTTTGCCACCCAAAGAAGTGTGTTCTGTCCTGCATGGAGATATGGACCCTATTCCCAGCACAGCAACAGTATCTGTGTACCCAGGGCACAGCTCTCCCACCTTCACCCCAGGCACAAAGTGGGGTCCCCCCCGTTCTGGAATATCCCATCCTGCTGTAGCTTTTCCCCATTTCAGGAAGTCTTGCACACTGCAAACAGGTGCAGTGACACAACTTCAGGTCCCAGCCATCACAGCTTGATATTTTCCTTTTGATCCACCTCTTTGGCTGTGAGCAAGCAAAGTAACATGGTCCCTCAGGACAGACTGTGTGCTTCCAGGGCTCCTCCTGATTGCCATGGGACCATCAACCCAAACCTGCTGCACTCTCTGTGGGGCAGGAGCATAATGATGGGGCTTTGCTGGTAAAAAAACCATCAAGGAAGGCAGTGCTGGGGAGGGGCTCCTCACTGGGCTCAGGGCAGCACTTCAGCAGCCAGCTCCTGCAGTGCCCAGATGGGGCTCCAGAGCCAAGCCCAGGCGAGCTCATACATTTGTGTGTGTGCTCGCCCAGGCTAGGCAGGGAGCTGACTTGGGGAGCCAGCTTCCAGCAGAGGATTTGCTCACAAGCCCTAGTTTGTGAAATTGCTAATTCCCACCAGCCTTGTGGTGTCTGCTGCCTCGTTCCCCAGCGTTGGTTACTCCTTGTCTTGCGGCTTTCCTTTGTACCAGGAGCACCTTTGGAGATTTCATACTCCAGGAGGAGGCCTGGAAATAATGATGCAAACAGGCACAAAAGCTCAGAAACCCAAAGGAGAATACTGAGATCACAGAAGATGTGAATAAAATGCAGAAATCCATGGTGTGTTCAGTTTGAGAGAGAACAGATCTCTGCCTGGCTTTGTCAGAGCAGTGCTGAGCCATCTCCACCCTGAGCATTGTTAAAGCTGCTTTCTGAGAGCCCAGCCTCATCAGCTCCTCTGTCCCCAAAACTTCATCCCACATGGTTTTTCCCTCTTCTGCCTCCAGCCAAAGGGCTGCTCGAGCACCAGTGAAAGCATCTGCATGGGTGGAAATGCCTGGAGGTTCAGGGAAGAACTGTGCTGCAGAGACCTTAATCCACTTTGTTTCTCTTTTAATCCATACACAAGGAAATGTCCTGGAGGCAGGACCAGCTTAGCTGGGACCTGTTCCTGAATTTTCTTCTCCCATCAGCAGGGGAAGGCAGACACAAGCCCTTGCTTGGCAGATGGATGGAAACAACTGTTTCAAAGATGTAGAGCCCAGCAGTGTACCCCAAAACTGGTCCCAGGGCAATGCCAGGAGATGCTTCCAGCTCTCTGGGTCAGTCCCACAGGATCATGGCTGCCACCATGGGGACCAGGTGGGACATCATATCCACCATATCCATTACTGTCCCACACCCCAGCCGAGCAGCACCATCCCCTGTCCCAGATGACGCCTCCCAAGTGCAACTGGAGCAGACACAGAGTCCCTCGGGGTGCTTCCTCCAGGTCTCTGCCTGCCTTTGACTCCCAGCAGCAGGTTCTGCCCGTTTGCACTGGCAGCATCCCTCCCTGCCCTGGGTTATGGGCTGAGGAGCACCTCACACAGGAGGGGACACAGCCAGACTCACACGAGTGCCTTCAGGCTGCTGGAGAAACGTGCTGACACATTTTCACTCTTCCCCACTTTCCTGCCTCCAGCAGTGGGAGTTTTCTTGCTGCTTCACCTCCCACAGCCAAGTGAAGGTGGGATATTGCGTAACAGGAGTCCTCGGGAAGGGAAACTGAGTCACAGCAGGGCGGGTTGGGGTCACTGGAGGGGAACAAGGGAGGGCAGTGAGTGAGCCCAGCTCACCTGGGGCTCCGTGGCCAGAGGAGCCCGCCTGGAATGGGGGCTCAGGCACAGCAGGAGCCTCCCTGCAGTAGAAGTCGTTGCCATGGCGGGGAATAAACCTGCCCGGGGCGAGACAGGAGGATCTGTAAACAGCCACCACAACCCTGGGAAGGCTTCTGTGCTCTGGCTGGCTGCGAGGGGAAAAAACCTGATGGAAAAATACACGGCTGGGAATTAGGAGGGATCTTTTAGAGCCAACAAAGGGACAAAAAGATTGGTTACAGAGTCAGAGAAGGAAGCTTGTGGGTCAGTGGTGAAATGAAAGCAGTGATTACAATGGGAAAATGTACATATGTACATAGGGCCAAGGAAAACCAAAGAGTGAGTCTTATGTTGTGGAAGAAATGAGATGGTAATAAATTGAAAAACAATGAAATTACCAGGGAAAAGGCATACCCAGAAAAGCTAAGGGCAATAGTAACAGAGTTTTTTAAACTCTATTTGTACTATTACAGACAAATGCTTAATAGAGATAGCAAAATTGCTAATGATACAGAACAGGCAGAAATGGGCAGCAAATATTTCTGTTTGGTATTTGGAAATGAGCAGGCAGCTATATTTGTCTCACATCAAGCTGCTGAAGCGCTTTCTAGTTCATTAATTATGTGGCCTTATTAAATATCATCTGTCAGGGATAAACACTGGAGAAGTGGTAGGCCAGGGTGCCTCAGCTCCATGCCCTGCCTGAGCCAGATCCTGGAGTGAAGCCCAGAGCCAGGGATGCTGCAGGAGGTAAAGGTGAGTTGGCTCCTGGAGAGGAAGCAGGGGATGACCCAAATCGGTGCTGCCTGCTCAGCCTGGCTTTAATCCTATGCAAAGTGAAAGACAAGCTGATGTAAGATTCAATTAATAAAGAATTAAAGGATAGAAATCTAATTAATGCCAGTCCACATGGTTTATGGAAAACAATGTCTTGTCAAACAAAGCTGGCTCGTTCCATGGGGGGTGATGTTGGGCGAATGGAGGTGACTGCAACGCTGCCCCAACCCACAGTTCCTGGGGTCTGGCTCTGAACTGGAGGGCGCCTGATCCCCAAAACTGAGGTTAGCAGACTGTCAGCAAAGGGTGTGCAGCTGGGGTGAAATGTGGGGTACAAGCAGCTCACAGCATTGCAGGTTGACCTGCACAGGCTCACCCCAGCTCCTGCCCCGCTGGCAGACTGGGGCTGAGGTGACACTCACAGGGACCCTGCTGCCACCCCCTCAGCTCCTCATGGTTGGAGTTTCCCATGTTAACTGAGGCAGAAGAAGACCCTTGGTGGCTTCCTCTCCTGAAGGAGGTACTCTGGCTGTCCCACTTCACCTCAACTCCTGCTCATTGGACAGTCAGCCTACCAGCTAGTTTCTCTCTTTTTATTATTTTTTTATTCTTATTATTCCCCCGTTGCTTTCACCTTGATTACTTTTCCCTCCTTTGTTTTAATCAGGGATGAGATTTGGAGGCAAACTATACATTGCAGTTGCCTGTCCCAAGGGAATGTGTTTATCAAGGCCAGGAGGATGCTTCCCTGCACTTGTGGGGTGCAAAGGAGGATTGTGGGTGTGGGAGGGGTGCTCCCCTTCTCTGGATGTGGGACTGAGGTGAAAATGGATGTTGTCTGCAGGGATGAAGGCTCTGATAGAGGAGGCAGGGGAGGTCTGTCCATGAGGAGCAGTCAATCCCTCTGCTCTCCCTCTCTGCCAGCACACTCATGCCCAAATTAGACCCACAAACAAGGCACAGGGAAGGGAACAGGCTTGTGTCCTGCACATCTGGTAATTGGCCTTCACCCCCAGCACAGGGCAAGGGCACGTGGGGCTCTGACAGGCACTGGACAGGCATCACTCAGGTGCCAGGGGCAGGGGGTTTATCATTCATATTTCTCTCATTCTGCACAACATTCTGCTTTCACTCCTGAGGAGGAATTATCCTTACAAGTAATACAAAGATACTCTGCTAAGGCTGGTCCCCAAGCCCCTGCCACGTCCCCTTGAGGCACAGCACCAGAGGGGGGACTGTGAGAGCTGCTTGCAGGGCAGCATAAGCTTGAGAAGTCTCTTTATCAGTGGGAAGGAAATGGAGACACCAGCTTCTGTTCCAGGCAGGTGAGCAGAAGGAAGAGGGAAACACCGTGGACATCCCAGCGCCCTGGTGCACTCTGGTGCCAGGAGCCTCAGCGGGGCCGCATCCCCGGGCAGCTGTCCCCTCCCCGGGCACTCTGTCCCCAGGTGGGGGGCACAGAGGTCCGTCCGCATCACTTTTATCTGCGCTCCGAGGCTCAGCCCGTTTCAGCCTCATTGCGATTCCACGTCCTCGCAGCGTCTCCTGACGCTGGATCATTTACAATGCCCAGGAGGCAAATACAATGACTCATTATTATTAGTTAATGAAGCATCCAAGCACTAAACCCACAGTCTGCCGGACGGATAAAGAGCTCAGGCTGAATCCGATTTACCACGCATCTCGCTGGCTCCTCTGGCAGCGATGGAGCTGCCGCCTGCTGCAGCCCCCGGCCCCTTCCCACCCCGCATGCGGGCAGCAGGCAGGAGCCGGCAGGGAGCGGGGCCGGGAGCATCCATCCCGCTGCCAGAGCTGGTGAGTGGTGCTGGCTGCTCCTGCTGTGTCACCCCGCCGAGCAGAGACCACCAGTAAGGCACTGGAATCCCCCCCCCCGCAGTGGCAAATACAGCACTGGCTTCAAAGCCGCCAGCCTCGGGGGACAAGGGGCCGCGGGGCACAAGGGATCGTGCTCTGCGTGTCAAGCCTGCACCAAGGGGTCAGGGTGGGGTAAGGACAGGGGGAGGCACGAAGGACATGACACGTCCTTGGCTGGCAGCACGGATAACACAGAATTTCTCAGGCTGCATCTCCCTTCCCAGAAGAATAAATATTTGATAACAAATTACTTTGAAGATAATCCACTTAAACCTTTGCCATGTCTCCAGGTTTCAATATAATTAAAGTGTGATTAATGTTCTAAAGAAAAGCTGAAACCCCATGCCTCATCTTGCCCCCTCTCCCCAGGCTGAGCAGGGGTTGGGCTCATCCCATGACAGGGACAATGGGGTCCTACCAAAATCTCTGCTGGTGGCCAAGTAAAGTCCAGAACTGGACCTACACGCATCCTGCACGGCTCAAACTACCAGGCTTGGAGCAAGGACAGGACTGCCAGATGTGCTTCTGGCACGGGGAAGGGCTGACACAGGCATGCAGCTCCCAGGAGCTGCTCACCCAGATGTGTCTCTGGACTGGGAAGGGGCTTTTGACCCCATATCAGCTTCCCTCAAACTCTCCACCAGCCTGTCACTTTCATTAGACCTTGTGCCCCACTCAGGGCAGCTGATGCTGATAACTGATACAGAGCTGAGGCTTAAAAGCACTGATGTTCCACTGGTGTCCCAGGCTGTGGTCTGCAGAGCTGGCAGGGTGCTCTTCTGCATCTCCCAAGGGCTGATGCAGCTCCAAACCAGGGCTTTCAGATCCTCAGCCCCTTAAGCCCACCTCCATAGAGGCAAAAACGTATTAGAGCGGTATCTTGGCAGGGATACACACGTGGTAGTGCAGAACTGTGTGGGCTGGGGAGCAGCACAGAGGGGAGATGTGTGGGCTGTGCCCTGCTGATGGAGTGGGATCACCTTTCCACTCCTCAAGCACTGAAACCAGGGTTGACTCAGTTTATTAAAAATAGAGAGTGAGGGGAGGTGTGAAAGCCATGGGAAAAAATGGAAAACAGGAGAAAAATGAAGAAAAGCCAACCAACCCAAGACAATCTACATTCCCCTCCCCATAGGTCCAGGAGCTGGGAGGTGGGGGCCTGGCACTTGGGGTATTTCAGAGCTGAGATACCTCCAGGGAGCCACAGTGACATCTCCCTGGTGCTCCCAGACGTGGCAGCACTGGTCCCCGCGGGGATGGTAGCAGCTCTGACTTGTCACATCTCACAGCCCAGAGCGAGGGATCCGAGAGATGGGTGTGGGGGTGCTGGCAGCAGGTGACACCACTGGTGTTGGAGGACAGGACCTTCTCTCTGCTCCTCACTTCCCAGCAGAGCTATCAGGGACTCAGACATTCAAAAACACCCCGAGGTGCATCCTTCATTCCCAGCAGTGTCCCTTGTCCCAGAGCTGTTTGCAGCAAACCCAGGTTGGATTTTCTGCATTTTGCTGATTGGGGTTGAATGAAGCTCCCTACAGACCATCACCACCATGTCCCTGGGGCAGTACAGGCAGAGCTTGTCCCAGCCACATATGTGTCCCCTACCATCAGAGCAGAGCAGAGAAGAGGAGAGAGGCAGCCCTGGCTGCTGACACTCATATATTCCACTTCCCTCGAGGCAAAGCAGCTTTCCCAGCCAGCACTGGGAGGATGGATGTTGCTGCATGCAGCTCTGCTCTTGGTCCTGCATGACTGGTGCCACCACCTTGTCATCCCCAGGGAATTCCTCAGTTCTGAGCCAGCTGCTTTCAAGGCTGGATGCCCTGAAGAGTTCCCAGCTCCAGCACAGGCTGAGGAGAGACAGATGAACAGACACAGTGGTAGAGCTGGAGTTCTTGTAGGAGATGATCTTGCCTGGGGACATTGCAGCTCATCATGGGCATGAAGCCTTGGTGCCAGCTGTCCATGCCAGCCAGGGAATGCCACACTTTGCCTGCATCTATCAAGGATATGGATCCTGGCTAAAACTAACATTGTGCTTGCATGGGTCCTGGCTGGGCTTTCCTTGTTATGTGCCCTAGGATAGTTCAGGTGTCTTCAGGTCAATCCTGTTAAGAGAAGCTTTGGAGCTCAGGACCATCCACCAGGAAGTTAAACCCCCCTGAGCTCAGGGAGCGTGGGAGAGCGGCACAGAGCCAAGCTTATCAGGCAGCTCAGCCCAATCAATGCTGGCTCTGAGGACACAGATAAAGCTGCAGCATTCAGAATGTGAGGTTTAGCTATTGATTGCCAATAGCTGGCCAGTGCTTTTAAGCATCAAACACAGCAGACATCTCGCTGCAAGTCAGGATGCTGCCCTGGAGCTGCTTCTGCAGCCGGCACACGGGCAGGGACGTGAAAATCTGCTGAAGAGAAGGAGCCAGTGGTCGAAGCCTGCCAAACTGTCAATGGAAAAAGAGTTACACTGCTGAAGGATCAGTTATTCAACAGAGATGGCAGTTTCATTGCTGGGATGAATCACTGAGCCGTGGCAGCCCTGGTGGGGGGACTCTGCCTGGCAGAAGCTGTGCAGCCATCGTGCTCTGTGCTGCTGGAAGCTCTCGGTGCGATGCTGAGCACCAAGAGCAAAGGGGTTTCCAATAAAATACCACCAGTTTTTGCATCACAAGCTGCAGGGTTTACATGAAATGATAATGATAAGGCATAAAACTCAGCACATTCCCAGTCTTTTTCTTGCAGGTGCTCAGCACAGTGCAGTCTGCAAGGCAAGAGACCTCTGCTCCATGTACTTTGCTTTTGCTGTACTCCAGGGTAGTCCTGAGGAAGGGAAGGAACAATTACTTTCACAAGTCTTCCTCCCTGCCTCTTTCCTCCTTCTATTTTCCCCATTGAATTTGGACTCTTAAACAAAACTAGGCAAAGAAACTCCCCTGGTGGTCTCTGACTGAGCTCACTGCAGCAAGGAGAGGTGTTTTAGGAGCATCCTGCTGGGCTTTCTCTCTCTCCTTACAGGACCTGGACAGCCATGGCACAAAAGCCTAGTGGAAAAGGGGTTGAAATCAGCCTCAACCAGCACCTCCAAAAACCACTTGGCAGTGCAGGAGCCCCAAAGTCCCTTCCCTGGCTGTCCCTCCCCATGGTCTCCCAAGCCCTGGGCTGCCCCTGAGGGCTGTTCCCACACTGAGGCATATGAGAGCTCACCTGGGGCAATGCCAGCAGGCAAGTTTTGTATTTATTTCCCTTGAAAATATGTCCTTAACGGGCAGTTAACATTATGCTTAAGTGACAACGAATTACACATTTCATTTAAGAGCAGGCACAAGGAACACTGTAATTCCCTATAGACTAATGGTGCATTTCTCCTCACAGACAGTCAATTAAATATTTAATCAGCACAATAGCCAGTTAAGTATTGTATATGGCCATAAATACAACCCAATACATTTCCATGCCACATTAAGCTGAAGCTTGTAGACACTTGTCTCCCCAGCATCAGGCACGACAGCTCGGTCAATGCATCCTTCGAAAGCAGATTCTATTTATTTTCTGTCATATTAAGCAGGCATCATTCCTGTCCTGTCCCAGCCAAGTATATTAACTCCTCAGCAGCACTGTGTGAATAATCTGCATCACACTGTGGACTAGGGGAAGATTCCTGCCTTCCTGCTCAGCAGCTGTTTGTGAGGTGACTGCAGATTTCTTTGAATAATTTTTCTTTGGGTCACATCCTGGAGCTGCAGCAGTGGCTGGAGGGCCACTGCTCTCTGTGCTCCTCAGATGCTTTGGAAGAGATGAAAGATTCAGCAATTAAAAACATAAGCTAGAAAAAGAAAGAGAAAGAGTTGAATTCTGCCTCTCCTCATTTAATGGAGAGGGCTGAGGTTAGAAAAGCATTAAAAATCAGGTTTGCAGACAGGGCACTGCCAGAAGGAGGAAGGGAGGGAGGGAGGCAGGGAGGGAGGGATGGAGGTATGGGGCTTATGGAGCCTTCCAAGGACACAGCAGAGCACTGGGTGTGGGTTCTGGCAGCAGCATAGCACAGGCTGTGGGCACAAGTGTCCCCCATGGGCAAGTGGAGCTGGCCCAAAGAAGAACAGTGCTGGATCTGGGCATGCAGGGCCATTCCAGCTCTGTGTCCAGAGAAAGAAACATCAATTCCTCTTTCCACCATCTGGGAGATGTGCTCATTCCACCAGTGTCTTCTCTCAGGCTTGCTCTCTGCTCTGCTTGCTTTCAGTCCCCACTTCCCCAGCTCTCATCGGCTCAATTATAACTGTAAGAATAAATCTATTTAAGGTGCATTGTTGCAAAATGAATCGATAAACCTGAAGCAAGCACAAGGCCAAATCCTGGACAATCTGAATGGTTTTGTGTCAGCTGCAGCAGGGGCTGCCTCCCACATCCCCCCTGAGCCCCTCAGGTGAGTGCTGTTTGCAAGCACAGGGGTCATTCCTGGGACAGGAAGTTAAGCACATGGGTTATTGACAGATGATTTTCTTTTCTGGCTTCTGAGCAGCTTCAGACACAAGACACAATTCTCCTTTTAGTTTTGGCAGCCACAGTGATTGGTGCTGGTAAAGGAATGAGATGATTATGAACCCTTGCTTGTGGGGATAAGCTGTGCTTGGAAAAGGGGTCTTTGCTTGATTTTGGGATTTCAAGCACACATCAAGGAGATGCTGTGATACAGCACCTCAATATGGCAGAGCTCCCAAAAATTAGGGACCATGTAACCAGAGGGGTGCACCACAGTAAATCCTGCAAAATGCCACTGTAAAAGGCTTTCCAAGGGTTGTGAGCCACCCTTTGGAGAGCTGGAGACTGTGAAAAGGTAGTGTGCAAGGAAAGGTCAAACTGTGGGAGGGACACAAGATTTTGCTTAAATTAACCTGTTTTAGAATAGTTTCTGGAGAAATCTGCTACATTACATAAAGGTTTGGGGAAATAAAGATGGTGACTCACTGGAGGCTAGTGTACCCCAGGCTGAGCGGGTCCACACCTTCCCAGCGAGCTGTGGTGGCCAGCCAGGACTGTGACAAGGGGCTTCATGACCTCACAGGGCTTCATTCTGACACATTATTCCATCCTCAGCCAGGCTACCAGCGTGCTTTTGCTGACTGCATCATCTTGGCTGAAGCACAGTAAGGCTTTAAGCCACATGAATGCCCTCGGTTCTGTGCCCTTTGCCTTAATTACAACCTGAATTTCATCAAAAGTCAGTTTGATCCTAGACACAGGGAGAAATGGAGCTGGGAACATGCCCACAGGTGCCCCCAGCCACCCCCCACGGGCTTCCTACTAATAAATCCCCTTCCATTAGGAAACAACAAGCAAGCACTGAGGGTGGTTTACACTTTTCTGTCTCTGTTGCTCTTAGTTCAACCTCTGCAACAGCTGCCAGGAGCCATAAATCAGCCAGCACAGTCCTGGAGCTGGGGATCACTGTCTTGTAAAACAAACATCTTCCAGATTTTGTAGCACCTGATGCTGGTTACAAACTGTTGGTTGTCAAATTCTTCCTCTTCCATTTATTTCCCAGCCCCTCATCTCTGCTGTTCCTTGCCTGCTATATATCTTCCATTTATTGTTATTTCTTTTCCCCCTTTGTTTTAATAACTCTTTTACTGTGGATTCTTGTAAAAACAGCTGCTCCAGCCAGTAAAAGAAAAAAAAAGAAGAATATCTGGAAACAGATGCCCTGGCATTGCTTCAGCTGTAATCTGTTAGATTTATAATTCCTCTTCAGTTCAATATTGATTCAGAATAAAGCAACTCAAAACGCACTGGCAGCTCACATCTTTTTGTAGTCTTCTCCAGTCTTTCTTTTTCTCTGCCACAACATTTCTTTTCTCTTCATCCACACAACTAAAATATGTGGAGGAACAAACCAATCCAAACTGATGAGATACACCCAAGTGCCTGCAGAGCAGAGGGTTTATGTCTGTGGCAGCTCAAAGGAATGATGTCAGCTCAATTTTTATTGTTTTAATTTCTTTCCTCTTGTCCAGCATTATCAACCTCCTCACAGCATCCCCCCTTTAATCACTGCCCTGCATTTCAGGGACTTTGGGAGTCCCCAAAGCTCACAGGGAGGCAGTGGCAGCCTGGCAGCCCTGAGCCAGAGCCCAGCACCTACCAGAGGGTGCAGCTGGGGTCATTCCCCTCGGGCTGTGGGTGCAGGAGCCCAGGGAATGGGCACTGAGGCTCCTTCTCAGCCTGTCTGCCACTGAACAGCTCCACAGGGATCAGTGAGTCCTCTGGCACCACACCGAAAAGGAAACACAAGAATTTCCCTTCCATAAAGTGCCTTGAGAGTTCCCACAGGACAGGAGAAAGCTGTTAGCACACATCTCAGGTCTGGGGAAAAAAAAGCCCATTTAGGATGCATGTGTTAAGTATAAAGCACCAGATGTCCCTGTGGCCTGACTGTGAGTGGCTCGAGGGCCACACCACCCATCCACCAGCACACAGATTTCCTTTGGCTGACCCCATACCAGTGAGACTCTGCCCAAGTGCTGAGTGGAAGAGCTGTCTGAAGCCTAAAAGAGGAGTCTGCTCTTTTGAACGTTTTCCCAAACCTTAGACAATGACACCTGCCTCTTTCATCTCAGTTCCTCTCAGGACTATTTGCTTTGAAGGGTTGGGATTATTTATACCTGGCCAAGTCCAGGCCTCCTTGCTCACTCCTGAGAAAGCTCTTGGGAGTCCCAGAAGCTGTGTCTTCCCAGTGGAGCTCTGTAAATGTATTAATTTCTTCTTTAGCAGAGGTAGTCTGAGCTCTCTTTAGCTTGTAAAAACTCAGAGGGTCTCCAGTCTCACATCTCACCCAGATATGGCACCACCCACACTCTCCAAGCCCAGCAAAGCTCTTTGGGCTCCCCCTCAGGCTCTCCCCTGTTTCTTTTCTCCTCTGGCTGCTTTTCCCTCTGAGGAAATGGGCCCAGCTCAGTCAAGTGTGTCTGTGCTTACCTAAAGCCAGTCACTAAGAGGCACAAATTTAGGAAGTAAGGTATCAGTCCTATGATAAGGTGGGAAGTGTCACTTCCAGTAAAGTTAAACAGCTGCAGGGAATTTGATTTGTGGAAACAACTCCCCAGTCCTCCCAGCCCCCAGCCAGGCTGTCTCAGCTGGGCAAGAGGTTCACTGGTTACCCTGGCTCTGACACATGTCAGCCTGGAGCTGAGAAACCCTCCAGCAATTATTTGCATCCCTGTGCCTGGCATGGCAGAAATGCTTCTAGAAACGTTCCCAGAGGCTCTACATCAGCAGAAGAGCTGTGCTCCATGCTGTCTGTCTGCAGATTGGAGTGTCCTGCCCTTCCCAGCACGGAACTTCGTGTCAGGGTGGGTGATTTCTCCAGCAAACAGGAGGGATGGGAAGGTGCTTGTTTTTAGCACCAGGTTGGCCCAACCTGAAATATCTGCTGGCCAGGGAAAATGCCACAGGCAGGAGTGGCATTCTGTGCTGAGAGTCCCTGTGGCCCCCAGCTAGATGTCAGGCACAGCCTGTTGTAACCAGACAGCTGATGTCCCCTGCACCCCGCCCAGTCTGCATCTCAGCAGAGCTCACAGACAATTCTGGAAAGTCACCACGGAATGGCAACAGTGAAGTAACTGAGTGCCTCCAGCAAAACAGCTTGGAAGGCAGAGGTGGTTGTGGGTCTGGGGGTGCACCAGGGTGTCAGCACATCTTGAGCAGGTCAGCAGCGTGACAGACACCAGGAATGCCTCCCTGCCTCTGTGCTCAGCTCTCAACAACAGTGGTGGGGTTTGCAGCTTCATTGTGTCACATTTTCTGTGCTGTCCCCTCCTTCTCACAGGAACAGCATCAGGACTGAGCTCTTATGTGAGGTCTCACATCTGTCAGCTGGGGGCCAAGACCTGTCTGAGGTTTGTCACAGTGTCCTTGAAGTCTGCTTGTGCAAAACAACCGGGATTTAACAAATTGCCAATCTCTGAGGAGAAAAAAACCTGTTCTGTTGAAGCATTTCCAACCAGCTCTGTGGTCACTGTATTTTTCTTTCAAGAACTGATGTGTTGGCAGAGATGCACAACCCATGCGCAGTCCCCCAGGGTGGCCTCTCCCTGCCTTGCATCTCCAGCTCATTTCCAGCACAATTCCCCTCTGCTGTCCATCACCACTGTTACTTACTCTGCCACTCAGCATTTCCAGGAACATGCAAGTGCACAGCCCTTCCCATGCAGTCCCTGATGCCCACGGCAGGCGCTGGTCCTGTCCAAGCCCAGGGAGGGATGGGTTCCCGTGGGAAGCAGGATGGTGTGGGGAGGAGGGCTTGCTTGCCCTGACAACCACTGTGCCAGGAGGTGGCAGAGCCATCTCCAACCAGTCTGGGATTGTCCTAATTTGATTATTTGTTGGCTGCCTTCGGGGTGCCAGAGGACAATGCACACAGCCAGGGCACGCCCGTGGGTCGGTGATGGAGCTTCATTAGGCTTGTTGCATACCCCATTACACAGCTGTGTGGCTCTGACACAGCTCTCAAGAAGATTTGCAATCACAGTGCTCTTCCTTGGTCTGTCTGTATTTATGTTAGGGAGGAAATGGGGAGCTAGGCATGATGGTGGCTGAAGAAACAGTCCATGTGGAACTATTCCCATAGGAGAGGCCACGCTTTTGCAGTCCCTGTGCAAGGAGCAGGGAAATGTGATTTTCCAGATGAGAGCATTTCTTCTCCAGTGCTGGACACATTTACTGTGTTTTCCTTTCCTTCTCCCTTCTCAGACAGCCCAGCAGCAAAGCAAGATGTTGCTCTCTCAACTCTGGTTCACCCGGTTCCTCCCTTGCTTGCTTTCTTGGGCAAACCAATGCGTCAGCTTCAGGCTGAAATCCAAGAATCCCAGAACTGACTTTCTTGCTCAGTTTCCAACAAATTAAGCAAGCAACACCAGAACTGCATAGGCATGTTCTGGGGCACAGAAGAACATGAACCCCCTTCCCTTTGTCTCTGCCCTGGTCACAGGGGGACCTTGGATACCACCCCCCCGACCATGACAGTGACCACACAGCTCAGGCCAAGGCATTTCTCTGCCTGCTATTTCCCCTCTGTAGCCTCTCTGTGATATGGACAGGGCTCAGCCTGAAGTCTTCTTGGGTGGATGAATTTTCCTGTCTCCTCTGAAACTTTTTGATGTGTTTCCCAGGAGGGCAAGTCTGGGGGGATCCCATGGGACGTGCTTTGTCTTAGAGTGCTGTGTACTGCAAGATGATGGTTATTAGTACGCTCAGAGCAGCTGTCAGTTATCTTTCATCCTCTGGGAACAAGGCAGAAAGCTCTGCACGGGGCTCTGCTCAGTAGGCTCAAGTCCTTGACACAGGGCTGCTGAATCAACAATCCTCAGCAACAGTAACAGCGATGGGATGTGACAGCCACAGCCTGGGATGTCTCTGGTGCCTCATGTTGGCCCTGCAGACTCACTTTCTAAGCAACATGGATATGGGACATGCAGGATTTTGCTTCCCAGGCTTCCTCCAAAGGCAGTATCATCCCTCCTCTGTTCCTACTCCCACCCCAGCCCAACATTGGTCCTCTCATGTCATCGTCCCTGCAGAAGGAGCCCAGGGAGCACTGAGAGCCTGTCACAGTGAGTTTTCCTGATGGTCCCAGGTTAATCACTGCCTCTCACGAACACAGCCACTTAAGGTTGTTGTTTGCTGCCCCAGGAGACTCATTACTGGCTGCCTCACAGGGCAGGAGGACAGGAAGGAAGAGGATGCGAGGATGAACAGCAGGCTACAGGGGGAGGAGAAGAAAGGACGTTTGGGATCTTCAGGATGAAGGCAGCACTGAACTTCACCTCTCCAAGTGCAAACATTTGGCCCGAGCAAGTCACTGTAGCATCTTCTCTGTCAAAGAAGGGAAAAAATTCCTCCAAAGGAGAGGCTGCCTGTTCAAAATGCCTGGTGGAACAGGGACTTCCAGGAAGACAACTGCCTCTTCATTGACCTCCAGATAGTGTCTGTGTACTTCTGCATAACGGAGTTAAAACAGAATGGAATTTCTGTTGAATTACAAGATTCAGCTGATGGGAGCTGTACAATTCCTTCCACAATAACTTTGTGTGTCTCAGAGGCCAGAAGCTTTATCAAGCTCTGAAGAAATAGAAAGAACAAGAACAACCTTGGGGATGTGAAAAAGAAGCCATGAGGTATCCAAACCTCTGATGTTAAGACGTGAATTCATCTCTGAAAGATAAAAAATTGGTGAAATACACTGAGCAGCTGAGCAGCTCCATCCCTGGCTGATGGCTACGTGCAGCCACAGGGCAGCCTGGAGGAGTGAGGCTCCTTGAAGATGTGGAGGGCAATGACTTGGAGACACAGCTAAGGTCTGACCTGACCCAGCAGAACTGATCCCACAGGCCTGAGCAGTGAGCTCCTGGTGCCACAGAGCTCTTAGCTCTCCCTGTTTATCACCATGGATCAGCACCACAACTCCAGCAAGCACCTGCCCTCTCAGTCTCATCCTCTCAGCCTATCCCAAACCATGTCTGTCTTCCTTCTCTGCTTCTCAAACTCAGCTTTTTTCACCTTTCTTTTTAGAGACAGAATGTAAGGGACAGAGGTCCTGGTTTCCATCTAGCTCTTGAACACAAGAGCCCTTGGAGAGGACCTATTTTAAGAGAGGAGAGCCTTCCCACTGCTGGAAAAGCAGCTCAGCAAGGGCAGGCTCAGTGCCGTGCCCTCCAGTCAGGCACTTGAGATACCTGCTAACAGCCACTCCAGCTGCCAAATGCTGCTCCAGCAGTGGCAGAAATCACTGCCTGCAAGACAAGCTCTGGCAGCATCCATGGGGAAGAGCAGGGAAGGGGAAGCCCCACTGCAGACCTTCTGCACTGACTCATGGCATGGGTGGCAGCAATGCCACCTTTCCCCTGGAGTGGGCAAAAGCATCTGCTGGGTGGTTCAGGCCCCCTCCAGGGCTGAACATGTCATGCTCTCAATCCAGAGGGCTGAAGAAGCAGAAGGCTCCCATGGGAAGAGCTGCCCAGGCTCCCCTCACTAATGGCAATCATTTTTTGCTCGGTATGAAAAATCCTCAAGCTGATTTCATGTCAGATGCAGAAGGCAAGATCCCACAGTGGCCACTTGGCACATTTTGTTCTGTGCTTAGAATTGTAGAATCATTTAGGTTGGAGAAGTCCACCTGTTAATCCACCACTAAAGCAGCCCCAGGCTTGTGCTCCAGGGTCACATCTCATCTTGGAAAGCCCCAGTGTGTCCACTCCAGCCTTGCCCAGCAAATCATTTCCTGCTTTTTTGATTCTCCACTTGGGAAGGCCCTTCTTGACATCTGTTCTGAATTTGATTCTCCTCTATTTGGGTTTTATAGCCCTTGTTCCTCTCCCCTTGGTAATGCTGATGATATTATCCAAATCGCTTAAGCTTTTAATCACTTCACCTAAATTTGCTTATAACCAGCTTTATTTTTCCCTTTCTATATTATTTTTTTAGCGCTGGATTAAGCATCCTTATCCTTATTTCCCTTTTCCTCATGGTTATTTTTTAGGGGTGTAAACAGAGTTTATCACACATATAATAACACAAATAATCTGTTGAAAGAGCTTGAGCATGTAAGTGTTCTGATCCACTGCAGATCCACCCTAAAGAAGACTTTGGACCCAAGTGATGTTCCTCTAATCCTAGAATGCATCCAGCAAGCTGGAAGAAGAGCAGACCTATCCTTCAGGTTCAGTTCAGTGATGCAGAAATGAATCCTGTTCACAAGAAAGCTGCCAACCTCCACTGAAATCAGCTCTTTGTTGCTCTCACATATGCCTTGGAGAGTCTCTTTAAATTCCTCCTTGTCAAAACCATGCAAGCCCATGGCAAACCCATTTTAAGAGCTGGTACCTGTTCCAAGCCACTATGGGGCTGCTACAGGGAACAGAAAAGCAAGGCTGAAGGCTACAGTGTTCAAAGCTGCCTTAATTATTAGAGCATGAGCTTCCAAATCCCTTGAGAAGCACAGAGAGTCTTGGCCTCAAAATTCACAGCGTGCTCAGAGAAGCCAGGGAGTTTTGGGGACATCTTGACTGCAGTCTGTCTGCCTGGCTCCACCGGACTTGGAATGAGTCCGATTCATTGCAGCAGCTCTGAATTCAGAGCAGAGGGAGCAGACAAGGCTCACTGCTTATTCCAGCCAGAGAGACTGCAACAACATTTGTGGTTTTCTTTTTTTCTTTAAAATAAGGTTACTTGAGTAGACAGCCAGGAATAGACCCTCTGTCTCCTCATCCCTGAACTGAGCCCCACTGATGATTATGCACAAACTGTCAGGGCTGCTTTGGAAAAGCAGTTCTGGAACTAAAGCAGACTGATGTGGCTTTGTGCAAAGCTTTGCCTGGAGAAGTGGTGTCCTCGAAGACCACCAAAGTCCACAGGGGAGAGCTGGGACCATTCAGACCCTGCACAGTGCAGTAAGAATTTTTTCTCTCAGCCAATAATGTTCCTGAAAGTTGGGCAGCCTGACCAAGAGGGGCATGGATTCATGTTACTCCTGAGGAAAAATATATTCCTGTGCAAAGGAAATCTCTGCATATGTTGCTGCATCTGTTTGTATCGTGGAATGCATGAGGCTCCCTCCTTGCTTCATGCTCTGCTCCAATATTTATCCTCCCAGCAAGTCATCACTACCTCATCTTCCAGGACTGTGCTTCAACTTAGACATCAGCAAATTCCCCTGCCACAGGCAATCAGTGAAATTACCTGACTTAAGGCCAGAGGGGTCTAAAATGTTACACTTTGAAAAACTCCTTCCACAGCTTCATAGCTTTTGCACCTCTCCAAGCTGCAGATGGACCCAGTCACTTCTTCCATTTTGCACCAGGCTGGAGGAGCAATGGCACTGCTTTCTGAGCAGGACCTGAGCATCCTCCACCAGCATCCAGCTTCAGCCACCCTCTCCTGCCCTGCACTGCTAGGCTCTGTTTGTCCAAAGTAAATGCAGGCAGATTTCCCTGTTGACCGTGGGGATTTTGCTTGCTCAGGTGGATCACTATTTTTATTTTATTTATTTTTCTGCTAGAAGTCTGTTCCATGCAGATAAAACCCCAGATCAGTCATGCCACAGATAACTCCCAACCAGGGCACAAGGATTCGTGGATGTTGGTGCTGTCTGTTCATTTCTTGGGAGCGATGCAAAGAGGTTTGGATGCTCTCCTGCAGAGACAAGGTTTGCAATTTCTTTTTAAAAGCCTGTAATCATCTCACTTCTGTGAGCTATTCAGGCATTTACATTGTTTTGCAGCATCTTGAGTGCAGGCTGGAAGCAGCTCCAGGGTTTGGGGGAGTGCAGCAGGCTCGCTGTGGGGGGCTGAGCTGATAGGCACCCCCACACTGAGCAGAGGAGGGCTGTGCTCCTGCCCACAGGTGAGCAGGTTCCTGGGCATTGTCTTTTATCAGGAAAGAAAAAAGGGGGAAAAAAACCAACAAATCAATTCTGTTCACATGAAATTTGAGCTGAACTTCAACTAATAAACACTGAAGGATAAAGAAATGCCACGAAAACAGAAGTCCTGTTGTGACAACAGCCACGGCTGAGGTTCATTCATTTTTTAGAGATTGTTTTTCCTTTTTTCCTCCTGGCTAAAAATGAGATTTTCAGAAAAGATGAAGCATCACCAGCATACAAACACACATCAAAAAAGGAGCTGACTTTCCCTGTGGGTGAGCCATCTGACACAGGACAGCATGGACACAGAGACCTGGATGGGAGCTCCCTAACACCATCCCCCATAGTGGTAACGTGTATCTGCAGCATCTGGGAACCCAAGGAGAGAACCTAACAGGCTCTCAGGTGATATTTTTCCCCAGTTCCTCCTTGCAGATATGCCATCTCCTTGGCAGTGTTTGCTCCCCCTAACCCATGCTGTGAGGCTGGCACAGCCACTGGGAGCATGGAAAAACAGCTCTGGTCTCACTTATGACCACCTAGCAGGAGAGGGGGGATACCATAACTGTTCAGCTCACTTGCAGGGATACAAAGGACTCCCTGTTTTCCATCAGCCTCCCCTGCAGAAGTTCCAAGGTCGAAATGCAGCCCTTCACATGAGTCAGTCCTTGCCCTGAGGAGCTGCAGTTGGAGCAGACCAGAAGGCAGGAGAACACTGATTCCCTAAGTCTGTGCCATCTCGTCTCCATGCTGTCATGCCATCTGTGGGCTTTATCCCAGGAACTCCTGTCACATCCACTCCCATTAGCATTTTTCAATGCTCTCCTGCCCTTTCCCAGCATCTGCTGACCAAGTCCCTCTGGTCAACCCTGATCCTCATCCTTCATCAAGGCTTTTAATTTTCATGATGCTGTTACCCACTTTTGCTGCGCTCTGCCCTGCAGCAGCTCAGTACATGAGCTGCAAACCAGGCAACCCAGCTCACCAGCAAAGAGAGCTTCCAGATGGGGATTGAGCTGCTATTAATTTAGCCTATATTTGTTTTGAAAAGATGCCGGGGGAAGGTACACCGTTTCCCTTTCCAGTTAGAAGCTTAACAGCCACAGGCTTTCTCCTTTCTCAGAAATGTAAATCCATGTTTATTTTGCATGTACCCGATTAATCCCCAAGGCATTGCATCCAAGAGGCCAAAATCAGAGCTCTGTCTCCACCAAAACACTTCAGGAGAAAGAGGAGAGGGAGACACACTCTACCTTTACTAGAAGAAACACCTATTTATTTGGGGCCGAGGCAGCTGCATGGAGTATAAATTACTTTAATTGGTAACCCCAACAGGATTCACTCCCTCTTGAAGCAGAAAGGAAAGACCTGGAACATCCATTTCCAGAGTGATCACTAAGGAGCAGCCAGACTTCAATTCCTACAAGGCCCTTCAGAAGGTTTGATCATTCAGGATGCTCTCACATATACAAAATACTAATCTACCCACAGCACCAGCCATAATCTGGTCCCAGTTAAAACTTGTGCAACTCTGCTGAAACCAATTTATGAAGCAAACATTTAATTTAGCGAGCAGGCTCACAATCCTAAATTTAAACATATGTCAAGCCAGCTAGTGGCTTTGTTTTAATTAACTCTCAAACTTTGTGGCTGTCATTTCTTTATATAAATGAGGATGTTCTGCCAAGGGCAGCCTGTAAGGCTGTGTGCATCCCTACGAAACCTCCTGCTATTTCACAGCCACTTTTCAAAGAGCTCTTGCAGAGGCAAGGGGATGTGGATGTTATTATAAGGGTCCATATGGCAGTACACTGGCACTGCAGTATTAAATCAGAGGTATTGTAGCTTTCCAGCCTGGATTCTCACAGTACCAGGTAATGTATATGTAGCTTTATTGTTGTACAATTTTAGTGGCTATGCATTATTCAAGAGCAGCCTAAGTCTCAGCACTGCCGGAGGTGATTCAGTGATGATAAAGGGAATACGCTTTGCTCTAAAGGCAGGAATGAAGGGATTTCACGGGTCGGTATCTTCTCCACCCACAGAGAAACAATGGAAGCATTAACACTTCTGGTAAAGAAATCAGCTGGCGACAAATTCTCATCGATAATTAAAATGAAAGTACAAGCTGCCTTAACATGTAGTTAGACTTAGGAACTCTAACCTGCTCTCTAAATTAAATGCTTTCCTTGATAATTTGGCTCTCGCAGCAGGCACTGAAATCTGCTGGAAGATGCCATCTAGTGGGTTATGGAAGTTTATTTAAGTTTAAATCCACTTGCTGCTGTGGGGCGAGGGTGGCAAGAGCAGCAAATGCTGGGGTGCATAATGGTTTCCGTAGACTTTTTTTTTTGCTGCTCTAGGAAATTAGATATTTCCCTGCGGGGGTTTGCATTGGAAGAGAACTAATATTTATTTTACCAGTGCCCAGCAGGGCACCGGATTGTCACAGCTTTGCTGTTGACACAGCCGAGCCTCACGGCTGTTGTGCTGGCAGAGCATCTTCCTGAGCGCCGGGGCTGCGTGCTCTTCATTGAGAAAACGGATCCGCTCCCCATTTTGGGGAAAGCTGCGCCGCCATTGGTTTATTTTTACCTAAAAAGACCCCTCAAACACTATCCTGTGCCTCTAAGTGATGTAGTTTACTATATAGTTGAAACCACTTAATCGGTATCCGACTAAACAGCATTGTTTTTTAATGCGAACCACGGATCGGGACGGATTTGCAGCGATCCCGAGTGCTGGTGCGGCCGGCGATGGCATCTCCATCCATGGAGCGCTGGAAGCGACCGCCTCGTCCGCGGCTGTCGTGTGTCCGTGGGGCGAGTCGCAGCCCCTTGGGGACCACCTGGACCCTTTGAGCATCACCTGGACCCCTTTGGGGAGCACTCACAGCCCTTCAGGCTGCTCTGCTTCCCACGGCCCACGTCCCATCTAAAGACCCCCTCCCTTTTAAGGGGTTTTAAGCCAATTATCCACTTTGACTCCCCCCACCGACCGCCCGTTCGGATCGCGCTCCCGCGGCGCCCGCTCAGACACCCCGCCGTGCCGCGGCTGCCTCGGAGCGCTGTTCTTAGGGAGTCATTAGCGGAGGGTCATTAGCAGAGGTCATTAGCGGGCTCGGGGGCGGGGCCGTGGCGGGGGCGGGGCCTCCTCGTGCGCTGGGCGGGGCCTCCGAGGCCACGCCCCCGCGCGAGCGGAGCGGAAGTGCCGGAGTTGCCGCCCGGCGCCGCCGCCGCCGAGCGCGGGCGAAAGTTGCGCTCCGGGAGCGCGGCGGGGGCGGCCGGACCGCGCTCCCTCCTCAGCCCCGGCTCCTCAGCCCCATCCCGCTGCTCATCCCGCTCCCGGCAGCCGCTCCGATGCGGCGGAAGCAGAAGCGGCTGCTGCAGGCGGTGGGGCTGGCGCTGGCCGCCCTCGTCTTCTTGCCCAACGTGGGGCTCTGGTCCCTGTACCGCGAGCGGCAGCTGGAGGGCGGCGGCGCGGCCGGCGGGGACGGGGCGGCCGCCGTGGGGGCAGCGGCCGGCGAGGCGCCGGTGAGTGGCGGGGCTAGCGGCGCTGAGCGGCCCCGGGTGTGCGGTGGGGGGAGGCGGTGGCAGCCGCTGGATGAGTGCCGGGGGTCTCCGTGGGAGCCGCTGTCGCACGGGGCGTGTGCGGGGCTGGGCGCGACCCCTCTCCATCACAGAGGGGGGCGAGAAGCGGCAGCCACCCTCATAAGAGGAGGGGGCAAGGGAGGGAAACCAGGGAGGGCTCCTGTGGTCCCCAGGAAGGAGCTGTTTTATGTATCCTGTGCCTGCATTTGAGGGGGAGCGCCAGTACTTTCTTGGCAGTTGACGGGTGCGGGGACGGGAGGGTCTGCTTGCTTTTTTTTTGGCTGAGCTTGGTAAGGGAATAAAGCAAGGTCTTTGCTTGTTGCGCCAAAGAGTGAGGAAGGGGAGCTTGTCCCATCCGTGCACGGAAAAGAACGGCAATTCCGCTTCCCAAGGGTGTGCCTCCGTGCCATTTCCCTTTACCTGCCTTGGAAGGGTGTGGGAAGCAAGCATCACCTGTTACTCTGCGTCCCCGCAGAGCTTAGGGCGAGAGAGTACCAGGTGGAGCTGGAGGATTATGTCAGTGGAGTGATGCTCCTTTGGGAAAAGAGAAGCGGATAACTCTTCCTGAGAGGCAGAGGATGCCCGCTGGATACGTGGCCTGAGGATGTTGCAACACATGACTGCATTCCTTCCTTGTCCCACTGGTATAGTAGTAAATTTAACAGCCAAACCTGTCTGTGTAGTGTGTGTGTCAGGAAGGCTGGATCACCCAAATTAGACGTTTGGAAGCACAGTTTAGCTGCACTTACTTTTGGCTGTGTAATTGCTTTGTCCCCTTCTGGGTTTAGCTTTGTACCATTAAGAATGATTGGGACTTGAAAGCTTGAAATGTCATTGTGTAACTATCAGTTCAGCTGCCACTCTAAAAGGCTCTGCTTGTTCAAAACCACTTAAAACTCTTAATTGCCTAAATCTTTCCCTCCTTGGAGACTTCCTGCTGTAACTGCACCGTAAAGGTGGAGAAACCTGCTGTGACAATTTCTGCTCTGAGGGAGAGAAGGCTCTCAAAGTGCTGTAGTCAAACTGGGACTGAGCTCTTCTTTCCCCCAAGAAATGCTTTTTTGAATTCAAGCTTTTTAGTGTAAGTCTGGATATAACCATGCTCGTGTCCCATGCTGTTGTGGAAAGGGATCAGCTGTTGCCTGTCATAAAACATACATTTGTACCAGATCCTCAACTCTGCACAGAAGTCCTTCTGACGTGATCACACAGTGATCATTACATGCCTGGAGTTCCTGATGTTACTGCCTTATGGTTGTATTTCTGTGGGATGCAGGGAATCTATTTTGCATGACTGGTAAAAGTCAAGCCCTGCTCCATAGCTTCATGTGACATGGCGTTAGGGCAACATGAAGAACTTTGTAAAATCATGTATCCTTCAGAGGTAAAGAGTAGAAAGTTGGTAATTATTCTTAGGAAGCTTCAAAGTGACAAGTTGACTTTTATCGTTTTGGTCTTCCAAAAGTGTCCTTGTCCTGTGGGGTTTGGGTAGATGTAAGTCAGGCAATACCTCTCTGCTGATTTCTGTGTCCTTGCAGTGTTCTCAGTGTTTAGATATCCCGAGCTGCCCGTGTTGTACACAATGCCTGCTCCATTTTTCTTTATGTCTCTATAAAGTATGGCAGCTGTCAGTGAATTGAGATCTGCTTTTGTTTTGATGGTGTGTGGAGCTGGGCAGGAACGCCTGTGCAGCTCGCAGGAAAATTTGCAATAAAACCTCTCTGCACTTGTGTAAATCAGAGTTGCTGGGTTTTAGGTTGAAGGCTTCATCTTCCAGTCTAATTAGCGTGGAGTTATGGGCTGCAGGGGGTCTGTGAGTGAAGATATATTTGTGTCATGTGCTTATTTGTTGAAAGATTTGGCCCTGCAATGATAGCTCTAGTTACATTGAGCAAGGGAAAACATAGCCTAAAGGACAACAGGCTGTCTTGGTAAAAATAATTTCACATGAAGCAGAATAAAAACAACTCAAATGTGATTTTGTTTTTCTGTTTAGTTGTGTGGGTTTGTTTTACTGTTGTCATAGAGGTATCTGCCAGCTGACTGCAGAGAGTTTTTTGGGCATCCTCACAATCAATGGTTCCAGCCTTTCTTCCTTGATCCCAACGAGCATTCATGGGTTTTGTACTTAATAATCAACTTCCATCTTGTAAATGAATATGCTGTTTGTCTGCTTGTTCCTGAAGCCATTCAAAAGATCTGACTTCTTAATACAAAAACTCCAGATGATAGGAAAGAATATAATGAAAAAATACATTCAGAGCAGTCAGAAAAGATTTTCTTCTGTTTCTGGCTTTAATTTGCCTTTTTGTGCAGGCTAATCTTTGAATTGAGGACGTTTCCTATGTACTACAGAATTCAGCTTTTCAATGAAATCTCTGTCCAGGCTCATTCTTTCTCTTTAAATGGTGTCTGCTGTTTCAGTCAGTAGTTTTATCCCTCAAAGAACAGCAAAAGGGGGAAAAAGATTTTAAGACACAGCTGAATTAAAGCTATAAAGCAATTCCTAGAACACTGAGTTGTGATGCTAAAATTTTGACATTTGAAACCACCTAAGAATTTTGTTGTCCATCTGTGCTGCATGTTACCTTCAGTAACATGGCAATATAGGTGATTTGGCTTTATTTAATCTTTCTAGTGCCTGAAACAAATGTGTCAGAAAATTAAGCAATCAGAAACCATGTAAATATATTCTAGGAAAGATTATTCTAAATGGTTTCTGCGGAAGTGCCTAGGCAGCTAATTGCTTCTGTATTTACATGTGCAGGGGAAACATTATGGTGGCTGAAAATAGTGTATTGCTTTAATAAGAAGGGTGAGGTCTCTGCTCTTTCCTTCTGCCTTTAGGTTTGTTCTTTTGCAGCTCTGTGGGTGCTTCTTGCTCCACAGAGGAGAGATGGAGAGAAGTCATCAAGGTCTTGGCCTCAAGGTCGTGCAGCAGATCTCCTTAGAAAAGCTGAAGCTTTGAATTAGTCCTCACTTAACTGCTCTGTGCTCAGAAGTGGCCTCTGTCACTGTGTGCAGTGGCTGAGCAGATGAGATGATCTGGGAAGTCCTTTTCTCGTGGGGTGTGTAACAGGTCTGGCTTTAAATGGGGATGGTGACATCGTGGTACTGAAGTGTTTCTGCTGAGGGTTTAGAAGCTGCTTTGGCTTCGTGACTGTGCTGTTTGCTCACCACTATGTGAATCTCAGTGTGCTCACGGAATGCAGACTGACTTTTCTGTAGATTCATCTTTTTCTTTTTTTAACAACTATTCAATAAGTAAAAACATACAATCTGTGGGTGTGGGGGTAGGAAGAAGAAAAAGGAATGCAGCTATTCCTTTTGTCTCTTGGATCTCTGCTGTCTGCCTCAGAGGCTGCTGAGCATCCTCAGCCAAAATGTTTAATTGATGTGGATGTAGCTGTGCAGTGTGTAAACCGTGGATGACTTAGCCTGTGGGCTGGTGGTTTATGCTTGGGCTAATGCAAGTATTTACGTGGCTTCCAGTGCTCTGCAGAGCTGCTGCTCTGCACCTCTGTGGTCAGGCTGGAGATCCGCACTCCGTGTGAATCCTGCTGTTCTGGGAATGTGTGATTTGAGCTCGGAGAGATACTGAGCTTGAAGGTTTTTCTTTGAATTGCTGGCTAAAAGCACTGTAGCAAATTAGCTGCCTTTCGTGGCAGTGCGTTTTTATCTGATATGATGAATGCTTTATGGAGTCACCCTGTAGTTTGTTGTAGCAGTAATTTGTGCTCTATAAATTAACTCGGGAGCATGATGGAAGTGTATAAATCACATTGGTGATTGTGTGGTGCCCTCTGCTGCCGGCCGGCTGGAGTGATGTGGGGTACACCCTCCTGCTGCTTCCTTGGCAATGAGAAACCAACTGCAAACTTGGGATTGAAAAATGGCTTGGGAGGATGCTCCTGTTGGAAAGTTTGGGATGATAGACTTCGGCTTTGGTGCAATTGAGCCTAAGGTTTCCAGCCAGCATTGCCGAAAATGCAGTCCTGGTGATGATCTGAGTGGGGAGTGATGCTGCTCTGCCTTCCAGGCTGCTGCTGCTGCTGGTGTCTTTCTCAGCTCAGGAAGGGGATGGGCTTTGCTGTTCTGACCTGGGGGCAGCTGGGACGTTGTCAGGGTTTGTCAGTGTCATGATGTGGTTGGCAAAAGCCAATAAGGAAGAAGGTGTTTGTTAAAAGGCAGACTCAGTGCTGCCAGGGCTGGGGAGGGAGGAGAAGGACGTGGGAAAAGTTAGAGAAAAAGCTTTTCTGCTCTCTGTCAGCCAGAGGGAAGTTGGAAAACCAGCTTGCTGTACTTCACAGGCAGATTCATCTGGCAGGTAGACTGGTTGTGTCCTAGACTTTGCTGCTGCTCCTGTCTGGGGCCTGGCTCCTCGCAGACCTCTTGGACACTGCTGTGTTGGCAGCTGTGTTTGCCAGGCACTCATCAGCTGATGTAAAGGGAAACTTTGAAAAGCTTATTTTTGTAAGTGTAGTGTAAAACAATTGGCATCTAAGGACTGACGTGCAAGTGCTACAGCTGAACAAGCCTGTTTTAATTTAAGAGTGACTGATTCCCAATGTGGGCTACTCTGAAGTTTATCACTTCAGTGCACTTGTGAAACATGCAGGGTTTCCAGAGCTAGGTAAGTGTGTCCTGCACTCTTGATTGGCAAAGTGAGTTGAAGTGAAGGTGAAGTGTCTAAACAATCCCACAGCTGTAAAGTGCAAAGTAAAATCTGAAAATAGGTTTGTAAAGAAACTGGAGTTTTCAGTGGCCTTTACTTAAGGTCTCATTGTGGTTATCTTCACTCTAACGGCAACACAGAGCTGAATGAACAAATGGGCTGTGTTGTAGGTCTCCTACGCTGTGTGAAAATAAAAGGTTTATTATATTTTCTGCTCTTCATCGTCCAGCAGGTCCTTCTGTTACTGGAACAGTGGTTCTGTTTCACCTTTAAAGCATGCTCCACATGCACTTCATTGCTGCAATGGTGACCCTTCTTCATGGAAGGAAGATTTCTACTGCAAAGCTTTTTGGCTCCTGGACTGCGCTTTAGGTTACTGGTGAAAACCATAATCATGAGGTGATCTCCAGAGCTGTTTTCTTCCTGTAAGAGTATGAATCAAACTGATTTAAGAGCAACCACAGTTATAAATTTCCTGGCAGATAACTGCCAGGTATTTGACTTTAAGAGGACTGAAAAACTAACAGGAAATTACTTATTACCAGTGAGAAGGGTTGGTGAAATTAGGCAGAAAAATGTTATCAACCAGACTTTGTTACACAGTGTCACTTTCCACTCCCTGTTTGAATACAGTAGAAGCGTCACTAATAAAAGAACTGCAGTTTACCTTGCTGTCACTCTGTATTTGCTTCCTTGTGGAGCCAGCTGCAACCTTGCTTACATTGTGTAGGAGCAGACCCTGTCTAACTTTGAGGAAATTGTATCCAGGTGTTAAAACAAATCTGCATGCTGCTCCTGTTTCTTTGCAGCCTTTTCCTGTGCCAGGTGACACAGGCAGGCAGCCTTCAGCTTCCTTCTGGGAAGTACGGAGCTGGTGGGGTGCATTCGGAGTTGGTAGGAGGGATTCTGCTGTGTGCTGGAAATGCCAGTAGAAGAAATATAGTGCTGCAGGAATTTGTTTTGATTCCTTATGAAAGCAGCTATTTCAACCTGTGAGCTTGTTTTCCTGTGGGTTTTAGTGGAGCTGTTGGTGGTAGGTTTTTATGGAGTGCACCTCAACTGGAGTGCGGTGTGCTGAGTTGCCTGGCACTTCAACATGGTGTAAATGCTCATGTAAACAGAGCTGCTGTGGTATTTGCCATCAGAGGACACTCTCCTTCTCTAGTGTCCATCATGCTTTATGCCTCCATCCTGTTAACTCTGTGGAGTAACTTGAGTTAACAGTGCTTTTGTTCAATAGTAACATGAATAATGCACAAATCTGTGTACACCCAGTGAGAGAGGTGGCTGCAGTGACTTTGTGCCTGTGAAATTTTTTAATAGTAATAGGTCCCCCAGGTCAAGTGACCTGAGTGTATTTGTAGATTTTTCTTTTTCCCGGATCACCTAATCTAGAAAGCTGGAAAGGCTGAATGGAGTAAGAACTGCTGTGATAGGATACACTGTGATGGCAAGCAGACATTAATGATTATTTTCATAGTCATTCATTTAAATATTACTTAAATGTTGCTTCAATCAGACTAAGCTAGATTGGGAATAGTTACTTTCTGTTAATTTAATTTGCTCTCTGTTCCTATTCTGGAATCAAATGCCTGACATTTGTGCTTTGTCTTAACCTGATCTCCTGTCCCTAGACAGAAAAGTTTTGGTCAGTCCTAGTGCAGTTTGGCTACTTGCATATTCCTTCTAGATACAGCTTGGCCTGGGATTCTTCTACTTCTAGAGAGTTGTATAAAAGACATTCTATCTTGCCTTCAGGGCCCAGATTGTTTGCAGAACCAAAAGCTGTCGGTGGGGATTTTTAGCAGTTCAGGGATAGTGTGAATCTGTTTATCATGTTTCACAGACTCCTGAACAAATTCTGGTGCCTGAGTCACTTTCAAGAGTGTAGCAGTATGATGCTTAATTTCCAAATCCAGGGATAATAGCCCCCACTTTCTAATTTTAAAATTTTATGTTCTGCTTTCAGGCTGCCTTTTGTCTTGGTGGTGGTGAAAAAACTTTCATAGTCTCTGTTATCTCTTGAAGAGTCTGCTTGTGGTTTTCCCTTCAGGTCATGACTTCTTACAGCTCAGGGATCCAGTAAGTGCTACTGGTCTTGCTTTATTCAACATGAAGCCTGGCCTCTCAGTGGCAATGGTATCTTTTCTATCAGTGTAACCAACACCCGTGGTGGTATTTCCTGCATTTTTGTTATCCTGGGTGGCTGATGGATAGGCAACAAGGAATGGAGTGTTTATCTACACAGCTTTGTTAAGAATATAAGTAGTAGTGGATATCAAATTATGGCTGACTTGTCAGACTTTGCCTCTTTTGTTAGATTTACAGGGTCTGGCAAACGATTGGAGAAAGCTACAGATCAGTAAATCAATACAAGCACAAAGAGTTGCCAGGCAGCCCTCCTTTTCAAATGCCTGAGTAGAAGAGTAACTTCTGCTGTGTCTGAGATCTGCTGGCAGCTCTGCACCCCTTAAAATACATGAAATGGGTTGTTTGACATGTCTCCTTATTGTTCCTTGTATAAACTTGATAAAGCTTTAACTTGCAGCTTCAAAGAAGGGAGGTCTACCAGTTTTTGGTCCTTAAACTTGCTTTTCTTTCTAAGTAATTACCTCTCTTCTCTGCCCTTTTGCAGTTCCTCCATTTTCTCTAATCTTAGCTCTAGGTAATAAGGGAGCTCCCTAGAGCATAGATCTATAATTAAGGCTTTTTAAGCATAGTTACAGTGGAGCATCAGTGGTGCTCTGGTGTGGCCAATATCCAAGGGAGAAACTTGCTTCAGTAGGAAAGTTGTTGATTTTATTACAAGCAAAGTCTCTCCTATCCTGCTCATGGAGTTTCCTCTGAGACTGCTTCATGCCTTCCCACTTTGCTAAGTTATCTTTCCAAGGCTGCTGACCATTAATGGCACATCTTCTGCAGCTCACAAGAATAAAAAAGGTTTTATTTAGTCCGCCTGTCATTTTGTGGAAACACGGGCTGCCAGCTACTGCAAATCATGTCCCTCACGAGTACATTCAGAGAACTTGAGGGTTTAAAATGGAAACCCTGTTTTGAGCAAACTCGTGTAACTCATGTGGATATTTTGATTCTTTCCTTGGCCAGAAATAGAAAGCAAAGGAGGGGAAGGAGAATGGAGAGTCTATGAAGGCTTGACTGTGTTGTACTGCCCAGCTTGGTGGAGAAGTTCACTGTTAATGTCACCAAATAAGGTGACTTCCAGTCCCAACTTCATATTAATTTTTCAGCTTTAATACTTTTTTCCCTTCACAATTAGCACAAATAGCAGAAAGCAACTTCTAAAAGCTGTCTTTCAAAACGGTGAATGCTGACATCATTCCCTGTTAGGCTGAGATGTGCTTCTGCCCAGAGGTAACTAATTTCTGATCCAAACATCTCCCCTCACCACTAATGTGTATTTCTCATGTGTATGCCGTGTGTAGCTGATCTGGCAGTGACCTGACACCTCTCCCTGATGTAGCTTTCAAAGAGAGAACTTGTCCTGTTCTTCGTGGTTGCAGATCACAAGGTGGCTGCTGAAGTGAAACTTCCAAAAGTCATGTCAGACTATTTTTTTAAAATACACAGAAAATGCAGTTGTTTACTGAAATAACGACCAGCAAAGGGGTTAAATTTCAAACAAAAAGAACTCGCATTTTTAACTTGGATGCCTGTAAATGAAGCCTGTCTTCCTGCTGTAGAGCTGTTTGGTCATAAAAATAAAGGATTCACAGAATAACAGTAGATCAGTCTGTCTCTTGCAAGAATTTTAATTTTTTGGATGCATGAAATGTTCTTGTTTGAATACTTTCCCTTTCAAAAAATCTGATTAGATTGTGTTTTGTGTTTGTTAGTCAAGGTCTTGGGATGTTTTGGGGCTTTACCAGATCTTATCTGGAAGCACTGTCAGCTGTCCCTCCTCCGTGCAGAGCTGCCTTGCTTCAGCCCTCCTGAACAATGTTTGTTTGGGTTTGTTTTTTAACAAGCTTAAGTTGCTATGAAAAGTTCTGCTCTGCTTGATCCCTAAAGCCTGAAATCCTTTGCTTGCAGCTATGTGTGCAAGCTAAGGTGACTTTTCAAAGGAAAGTCATTTTGTTCTCTGCTTATGATTATTTGGAAGATCTAATATTTAAACCCCCTAGTAGCCACTCCTGTTTTGTCAGTGGAAGATCACAAAGGCTTTTTTCCTACAAGTTACCTTTATTGTGTTCAGATTCATTGGGGAGGTTACTTTCACCTTGTTGATCTAGCAAGGAAACAATTTTTCTCAATGATGGCAAAGAGGTAGGTTGGTTTTTTTTTTTTTTTTTATTCCTGTCTTGAGCTTCCCTAACATTTCTCAGTCTTCAGATGAGATCCAAAGAAGAAATGTTCACAGGGACTAGTAAGCATGAGCTGTTTCTTAATAAATAAAACAGGTGAAACAGTTTGAATGTTCTTAACACTTAGACTAAAGTTTTCAAAGATGTCTTAGAGTATGATGTTCCTTTGAAAAACAAGAGTCTTGGTGACTTTGATCTAGGGTATGATATAAAAATAACCACAACCAGGACTAGCATCCCATAAGATTTTTTTTTTCTGTTTTCTAGGGGTTTTTATAATACTTTTAAAAGAGTAAGCAGCTCCTTCACTTCTGCTCAGACTGACTTTAATCTTAACTGTGCTTGCTTGGAAGTGGCTCTCTTTAGAGACTGTACTTTCAACTCAGATAAATACAAGCAAAATATATTCCATCACTGAAGAAAATCAGAACCTAGATAAATACAGACATAATGATGTTGTAAAAGGCTTTCATTGGGCAAGTAAGTAATTTTCTGTAACATTACAGAAGGTCACTTAAATTTAGCCTGTCAGTCCACGTTAGCCACTATGTAATGGGCTTATTCAGGATCTCAAAAAGAAGTGAACCCTGTGATTATCTCTGTCTTCTCCTTTATCTCCCAGGTGGCCTGTTGCCAGTGTTTTGTGTGTGGTAGCCAAGTAAGAAGGAATAACTCTTTTTTTTCCACTTCTGTGCGTGTTGATTTTGCTGATCCACCAAATACACTCTGGGCTGCCACTTCCCTTTGATTCTCAGGCTGTACCTTACTGTGTCAGAAATATTTAAAACTCCAATGGATATCTTGCTGCTGCATGTTGCGTGTTTTTTTGGTTTTTTTTTTTTTTTTTAATGTGTGTGGCTGTTTTGGAAACTGATTCAAGGTACTAATTTAGCCTGGAAGAAAAAAATCTCCCTTCAGAAAACCAGCATCTGCTCACAGGTCTTATTTGCAGCAGTGAAGAAGTTATATTGGTACACTTAATGTGTTTGGAGGGAGATTTCTCAAAATTACTTTGCTTGCTTGGTACTGAGGGCATGGATGTAAACTGCAAAAATTTCTGCTAAGTATTGGAAGACCTGAGATTTTGATGTAGAAACTGGCAGATGTATATCTGGTTATGTGTATGGAGACCAGAGAACTATCCAGGTTATCATTGTTGCTGTTGCAGCTGATTTTTGGAAATGTGATTCTTGACCAGTTGTGCCCCAGATTTTCTGATCTTCAGATGTGAATTGTGTGCTCTGCTAATGGGGGATGGGGAAGATTGGAAAAGACTTATCTGTGGCATGTGAAGGTCCTGCTCGTGTTGTCCTTGATGTGGATTGCTTCAGAGAATCTGTGTATAAAAGATAACAAGTTTTCATTCATTGTACTGTCCTATTTTCTGCAAATAGGAACTTGGGCCTCCTGATTACAGAAAAAGAGTCCTTGGCAAGGCAATTACAAACTAACAAGAAGGTGTCTTGAACCTCAGTCTGTGCCAACATCCCTTTCCGTGCATCTTGGCCAAAGCTGTTATCAGCATAAACTAATACTGGTCACCATGGGTAAAGGGCCTAAGCTGTGGAAACAACTGATGGTTTGTGGCTTTTCAAGTGCTGATATTTTTATAATAAGAGGCTGCTCCTGATAGAAATGCATCTGAGAAGCTGTGAATTGGCATACGTGAGCAGAGAGCACTGACTGGCATTGCTGATAAATTACCTGGGAATTGTCAGTTGTGTAAAAGAACTCAAATATTGGCTTAACCTGAAAATGTGGAATTAAATAGAAAAGAACAGATTTTCTCTCTGGATACTTGAAAACAATAACAAGTCATGTGAAAACTTGTTTTAGAAATTATTTCTAGAGGGTACGAGTTTTCAAGCCTAATGCAGTGAAGTCTATTTTTACAGTCCTTGAAAACAAAACCTGACAGACCATATTTGCCAGCACTTATATTGCTCTGGTGACAGTGCTTCTTTTTAGAGCATGCCAGAGGAAATACTCTGTGCTGGAGCATATGTCAGTGATTAGTAGCCCCGTGCTGCAGGATGAAGTGGAAGAAATATGGTTGTGTGAAGAAAGAGCTGAATGGACAGAACGTGAGAAATGTAGCAGTTTATGGGTTGGGTTTAGGGTAGGAATGGAAAATAGTTATTTTTAGGGATATCTGCATGTAGCTGACATGCTGTCTTCCAAATCACTGGGGTTTAGCTGTGAGGATGACTGGTGCCTTTCTCTGTGTGTTCCCCTTAATTTCTTCTTCATGTAGAAAACTGTTTTTCCTTTGAATTGATCACTGTATTATGCAGGTGTTATATAATGTAGGGGTCATAATGCTCAGGGTCAGCTGAAAACCTCAGGAAGTGAGAGACTTTGGTACCCAACTCTCTTTATGAATCTGTGAACGTCAGGGCTGAGGCAGAGAATCATCCTCAGAAACCAGCTGAGTCTCTCCAGACCTGACATCCTGGGTTCTGAATTCTTCCCAGTCAGGCCCATGAGGTGTGTGCTCACATTTTGGTTCAAGGGTAGCATTTGTCACCCCCTTCTCCCCCCAGACCATCCTTGGCATTGGCCACCTTGTGAAGGATGCTGAGGTCAGAGCACAGATCTCAGCCCCAAGCTCTGCCCACTGTGGGACTCTGGCTGCTCGTGTTCAAAGTCCTGGAGTGGAGGGAAGAGGAGGAGGAGGAGGGAGCCCTGCTGCCCTTCTCAAGGATCACTGACAGCTTTTACTCAAGAGCTGCAGAGCAGCAGCCCCAGCCCTCAGCTGACTTTGCCTCCCTGCTTTGGCCATGCAGAATAACAAATATCTGTGTTGTTTGCAGGCACCAAAGCTGCAAACAGGTACAAGTGATTCATGGGCAGTATCATGAGCACCACTGTACATGAGCCATGTACAAGGGCCTGCAGAAATCAGGTGAAGAGCCTGTCATACCCAGTTGTTTTAAATACGATCCTGAAAGTGCCCACAGACCTCACCCAAGGACACAGACCCCACTGTGGGAAACACAAAGCTGCAAGTTGAGCTGCAAGATGCACAGCCTTGTGATTTTTAAGTTTCTTGTATATTTAGCCCTTGACATCACAGGTTAGTCATCAGTCAAGTGCTGTAAAAATGTTCTGTTGCCTCACCCTGTTTTTCATATCTTGTCACTTACATTGGAGTGCTCCAAAATTTTTCCTATTCAACATAAATGGGAGAGAAATGAAAATGCCCTGTTCCCTTTATCACAGTTGATGCCTGTAGTTGAACTTTGCCAGTACTGTTTATGAAAACTGCTTGTTTTCCCCTCTGAAATGTTTTTGTCAGAGTAACTCAATACAACTTGGATTGGGGAAGTTGGAAGAGAATCTGTGAAAACTAGAAAAAGGATAGATTAGACTCCTACATAGAATTACCCAGCTGGAATCAAAATTAGACTGCTACTGCAAAGTAGACATTTGGCTATTAATAATTAAAGAAATAATGCAAGAAGCCAAGCAATATTCAATTAAATGCAGGTTATAAAAGAACTGTTCTGAGCTCACTACACCTGTGACTTACCCGAATTAGACTTTTTTTTTGCAGAGTTTTTCCTCATATTAAAGAGTTTTTAAAGCTATTTTAGGTTTGGGTTTTGCTACCCTGTAAAGTTCTTGCTTTTGAATAACTGTTGAGCTAATAGGAAAAACAGAATTAAATTATTTGGGCACTTTCAGAAAAAGTGAAAACTTCATGAAGTTTGATTTGTATTTCCATAGCACACAGGAGGCCTAATCAGAAGTCTTCAAGGAGAAAGTAAAACACCCAAAGGCATCCCATAAAGTAACCTAAACTGAAAGTCTATTTTCCTTCCCTAAAGTTGCTCTGTAGCAAGTGTCTTTAAAATTAGATTGTTTGCTGGTACTTGTACCAAAAAAAGGAGCTTCTCAGCAGTGCAATAATTAGATTTTGTACTGTGTCACCAGTACTGCACGAATTTCTGAAAGGGACATCTGGGTTTTCACTGGTGACTGAACCCAGTGTTTAAAGGTCTTAGTGTTTTCAGTCTGATGTGTGGTGTCTCTCAGTTCTGTAATTGCTTCATACTTGAATCTGCTGGCTCAGGCATGAGATTTATGGATCCACTTTCCTCTTTCTTACTTTGTCAGAGCTGTGAAAGGAACTGACTTTGAAACCTTGATCGTAGTTAGTATTTTTGTTTCCTTACAACTGTTAAAGATCTGAACATTTAAGAGGAGCACCAGCTTACCTCATTTGGGAGTCAGAGCTTCACATTGATAGGGTCTCTCCAGCAAAATGTTTTCAAGCTCCTGGAAGTTGGATCCATTTGTAATGGACTCACATGGTGTCTGTGTGTGCCTGTCTGGGGTTTTTTCTCTTCTGCTGGAGAGCTGGTGAAAGCTGTGGCTCTTGAAGTGTTGTGATGTTACTGTGGGCTTCATCAACTGCAGTGATCTCTGTTCAGGAGGTGGAAGAGACTACCAAAGGAAATTTCCTTCCATCCTAGTTAGGAACTTTGTTGGCTTAACATGAATCAGTTTGGGCATGTGCTCAGTGCTGCTGGATTTTGCAGTTAGGATTCTGTTTTGGCTTCCTAAATGAGAGCAGCATGTAACACATTCCTGTTCAGTGTGTGTGCAGCCTGCTCTGGTTCTGTGCTGGCTGCAGGCAGCAAGAAGGGTCAGGATTTAAATAACGAGATCAGTTTGTGCACCTGGATTTGTTTGAAATCTCAGGGTGAAAAGCTTCTAAACCCTCTAAAACCTCTCAGTGGCTCCTCAAAAGAGGAAACTGGTTGGCAGATGAGAGCCTGGAAACAGATTGGTTATAGAGTACTCTTAAAATTTAATGAAAAGTAATCCGAGGTTTTAATTGCATGTCTGGGCTTATGCATTTAATGTTGACCTTAGCAATTCTGCTTAGTACCTAATGGGGCTGAACTCTTTGTGTAACAGTGAACCTCCTCCAAAAGATCTTAAGATTAAGAAACACTTGAAAAAGTAGGGAGGGAGAGACAGCAGTTGCAAAGATATCATCTGGTTTCTTGAAGCTCCTTAAGTTTTAAGTGTCCTTTGTGCTTCAAAGTAATCTTGGCTTTAGTTTGTTATGAAAATTTCCTCCTTCCTGGTCTGCAGAATGGCTTAGGCAGTCCGTGGTGAGTGTGTAAGAGATTTCTGTGATCTGCAGCCAGAACAGTGGAAGCATCAAACAGGCTCTTTAGCAAACATACTGCAGAACAGCTTTGCAGAGGGATTTAGACATGCCCATTCCTCCATCTTCTCCTCAGGCAGCATCCTAATCCCAAACCCAGTGGACAGAGTGGGCTGCAATGGGCAAACTTGGCACTAACCCTAGGAAAGCTTATGGGCAGTACTACTAGAAGCTGGCATCCTGTGGATCTGACACAGTGCTTGACATAACTCTTAATCTGTGTTAATGGAATTGCCTGAGTGGCCTTAGTTTTTTCATTATGGAGTCAGCAAGCTGGATGTTTCAGGTCTGTGGTGTTGAATACTTGCTGCTCCCAAAGCTCCCACCCAGCTCCAAGTTGGGAGCTGTGTTCTAGCTCAGCAGCTCAATGTGCAGCTGATGCAGGAGGTGGTTGCACTAAAGCAGCGCTCTGGGGTGATGATTGTGTGCCCTCCCTCTTGCTTTCATGTGTCAGAATAGCTCTGGTTTCTCTCCTGGTCTACAGCTTGAAAGGAAATGTCTGTCATGTAAACATTTTTGTGTATATGTAACAAACTGTAAACACTGAGGTGTTTTGGTATCTCACAGTGTAAGGCACCATCTATAAACAGTGGCACTGGCTGGATGGGCAGCTTGCAGAAAGAGAAAGGTGTCTCTGCTGTAGCTGTTGCTGCTCCATCCCTTTCTGTGGTCATTTCCATTGCCAGAAGGGGACTGGCTGTACTTAGGTTAAAGTTGAAAGAAGTTACAAAACAGCATCCCAGCAGGTATAATCTCCCCCAAGTAATCTCTTGGGAGCATATGTACTTGATAAGGCATTACAAGACATAAGCCTTCTCTAAAGAGTAAAGGAAAGTTCCCTGGTACCCAGACAAAGACCCTTTGGCCATCTGGACTTGGCTTCCTGTTGTCTGCTCTCGCTCCTGGGTGAGGAGGTGCTGTCTGAGCTGTGCACATACGGTGCTATGCATCTTAAGCTCCCATTACCTAATTCACTTGCTTTTTTGCTGGAGCATGGATTAGCAGTGGCTTGCTGGTGCAAAAGTAAGCAGCAGTTAATTCTTGTAAGTCAAGTCCTGTATGACTGTGATTTGGGTGATGCCATTTTTGTGGAAAAAGCAGGGCAAACTCCTCAGATGAAGTGGTAAAAGAATGGCAGGGGCGGTCCTGGAGGCGAATACTGACACAGCAGATGAGTTGTGTGTTCAGGTTTGGATGAAGCTGGCTGCTTTTGACTGCTGCTTTCCCTTTCTAAGTCATGACTGATCTCAGCTCAGCCAGAACAGGCTTCCTTGGAGGCCTTAACACATTCCACAGGATTCCAGATTGTTCTGAAAATGCTTTCTAAATGCTCTCTTAATTAAACTTTCTCTAAGTCAGAATTAAGGTATTAAAATGTTCCAGGCATTTTCTAGAAGTCTTTTGAAAGCTGGCTGTACATTCCTTTCAAAGTTGATCTACTGCCTGTTTAGAGTTACAAAGTAATATTGTGCTGCTTGTGGGTTACAGATAAGTTCAAATAAACAGATGATTAGGGTTTTTTGCAGTAGTTTGCCTTTTTGTGAACTGACACTACTATTGAGTCTCTCTTCAGGATTTTGCAATTGTGTAGCTGTGGTTCTTTAGCTTCATTTTTCTGGGAGGGCACTTCCAAAATCCCTGGGTATGTCAGAGCAGGTAGTGCTGGATAAAACAATAGATTAACAGCCATCTAAAATGCTTTTGTTTTGTTTTGCAGAACCTATGTCTGCTTCTAAAAGCCTGGGTGATCATAGATGATAGATTTTGTATTATATAGAAAAATTGCGCTGTGTGGCAAGTTTGCTCACCCAGCTGTGGTGCTGCAAGTATTCGATGTGCTGCTGAGGTGATCTGAAGGTGACAAGTGGCAAAGAAAGAGAAGTTCTGCTGTCCTGGGTCTGTCCCTGCCAAGCTCTGTGAGAAGGGGTGGTTCTCTGCCATCAAAATAGGGCTTAGAGCCTCAAAGCCAAACCCAATCCTGATTTCAGATACATGTATTGACATGGGTTGAGTGCTGTTGTTCTGGGTTTTAATTAGCTTTCAGTGTTTTAAAGGCAAACTGCAACTAGAAGTATTCTGTGTATCAAATTGAATAGGCTGTTTGTTGGAGGGAAGTGGATTTCTGTAGCAGTGGAGTTCTTAGCTCAAAATACCTGTTTGTAAGAGAGCTCTGGTTCTGCTTCCTTTGCATATCCCAAGTTCTACTTGGATTATGTTCTTCCTTGCATTTTTCTGGTATTTTAGAGGAGCTTCAATGGAGTTTTCACCTTTTACTGTTGAGTGCAGTTAACTTCTGCAAGAAGATGATAATCAGTGTCCCCTTCACTCAGCCAGTGTTAGGAAACCTTCACTGCTGGTTCCAAGATAAAGTCAATGCACAGGTGTCTTTCTGAGCTTGCAGTTGGCTTTGGCATTTTGCTGCTCAACTCTATGAAGTTGCAAAAGATTTTTTTTAAAAAAATTAAATCAGTACCCTGTCAGTTTATGTTGCTTCTGATGGGACCTGTGAGCAGCTGTGAAAGAGCTGATGAAGTTCATGTTTCAGTTCTGACTGGAATTTGGAAGAGCATATCAGGTTAGAACTTGGCCTGAAAACAGATGTGTGGGTATGGAGAGCACTGTTGTCATGTACATCATCCCAAAATCTTTTACAGTGACTAAAATATTAATTGTTTTCCGTTTGCTCTGCAATCTTCTGGTGTATCCAAAGCTGTGTAATTATCTTTCCTTATTAAAAGTTCAGCAGTGGGAATGGATGACTGTGTCCATATTTGCTGTGCAATTACTGTTAAGTAATGGGAAAACCTGCTGAGGGGTCAGTCAGCAAAAGCATTACTGGGAAACTGCACAGCTGTGGAGCACTTGGAAGCAGAAGAGAAATTTAAGTGTCTTTTGTGTTCTGAAAGAAGGATGGGAGGCAGCTCTTACAAACTTTGCACTGAGATCAGAGTCCAAGCTGTGAAGGCAGTGAGTGCATTAATCCACAGGGCTGAGAAAAATGTTTCTTTTCCTAAGATAACAAAGTTTGACAGGGCTGTTTATCTCCCTTAAGTTTCCCGGGAGGTATGAACACAAAATATGTTGTGCTCAGCCTCTTCTATCACTGTGCTAGATAATTTCTTTGTAAAACATCTTACCCAGAGAGGTCAGGTTTTTAGCACAAGCCTTGCTCCTCTGTTCCTGCTCTGTTTTTGAGAGTGTCTTGCAGATGTGCCTGGTTTTCAAGAGCTGCTTTCTCCAGAGCTGCAGAGGTAAAATGGAGTTCAGAGCTGCTTGCATTTAAAAGACAAAGCAGCATCATGGCTGTGTGAACAGTTGCTGCTCTCTGACCCACAAGACAATAGTTATTGGGAAGATGCAGTTTTTGAGGAAGGTTTACATGGTTTTTGGACCACTTCACTGCAATCTGAAGCACAAGTTGTGTTTGTTTAGAGGATTTCCATTTGCAGTACATCACCCTCCCAGTGCACTTGCTCTGGATCTGGCTGGTGGAGTGTCCTTAGGGATCAGAGGCTCTGCACACAGGCCACAAAATTGTGCTGAACATTTGCTATTTAAATTGAGCATTTTTGCCTGCCTGTAGCACAAGTTGTTTAAGCTGGCTTCAGCTTTTCCATTTGGGAGTGCCTGTTTGGGCTATAGGAACAGCAGCTCAAGAACCTTTGCAGCAGGAAAATCTTCTCACCTTGTTTGAATGGTTTTCATTCAGAGGGAATGGAAGACCTGGATCAAAACTGAGTTCCTGACCGATTTAAAATCCTCGCTCTTATGTACTTTGTTTGAAGCAGTAAGCCACTATTTATTTGAGATGAAGTTTAAATTTAAAACCCACAATGTAAATTACTTGGGAAGGGATGGCTTTTCGTGCACCCATAATGGTGATAAGCTTAATTAATAAAACAATTGCTGGAAACTTTTATTTCTGGGGGAGAAGCCAAGGGAGGTATTTTAGCCATGGCACTCTTATGATAACTTCTGGAGCTTATTCCTCTTACAAGAAAGATTATGGATGTTTGACTGGTACAATCAAAACCAGCTGGATTTGGGGAATTTTAAGGGGCTGTTTTTTAAAGCATTTTTATAAAAACCCAAGAAGTCCAATTAGTAGAATTCAATTCATAGGAGTTTAAAAATTAATGGTAACTTACATTATGAAATATGGATCACTTGAGACTAAACTAAGAGCAGACATATGGTTTTGATTTCCTTTTTTTTTTTCCTTTAAACACTGGCAAGGTACTAAGGCCAGACAACTTTATTTTCCTGATGCATTATAACCAGCTGCAGATGTTTCAGACGTTATCGCTTCTAAATGGGCTCTGACAAATGTCTCCTGGAAGCCAGCAGCTCTAAATATTACATGCACTGTATTCCGAGGAAATGTTGAAAATAAAGTTTTAGGAATTAAATGTTCAGTGTCTGAATGAAAAAAATTTACTTTCTGCCTTTCTCAGGGGGATTTGCTGGCTGAAAACATTCTTTTGTGAGACAGGCACAGATGTTAGTCAAGACACACGTGGAGACTGGAACAAATATTGCTACAGATGGTCTTGCATGGTGTTATTTACTGGTCCTCTATTGCTAATACTGGAAGGTGGGCACTTGGAAAGGTACTTTGACATATAACTAAATGCTGACCTGGAATTTGTAACAGGTGCACAACTATTCAGCATTAAGGCAAAAAAAAAATTGAAGTATTTATTAAAACTTATGGAAACATTGTGTTTTGTGCATCAGTGAGCAGGGCATGGCCCTCTGCTACAGAAACTGTTGTGATATTTCAGTTACTCTGTTCAAGATTAAAGTAAATAGTTTTAAGTAAAGATTTTTTTTTTGTGCTTCTTGTCTTTTCTGCATAGCTTTGAATGCTTTGAATCACCCAGAAGGACATTTTCACATATATATGAGATACAAAATGTTGCTTTCATATCAGCTGTGTGGCTTTGTGGAGGAAGAGAGACCACACGAATATTGACATGGGAATTGCATCTGATGTCCTTGACTTGCAAAATTCAGACAGCTTGATTCACCACTGCATAAACCATTCACATTCATTTTTCCATACCCTGAGAGAAAGTGGGAAAATATCTGTGCTTTACTGTAGATACCTCATTAATATGTGATTCCATATGCAGCTCTGTGAGCTCTCAGGTCAATGCAGGAGAGGAAGGAGGTGTCCTGAGGGGACAGGCTGAGTGACTAAAGGCTGCAGGCTGAAAACTGGCTAGTAGAAATACCTCTTCAGGCAGGGATGTGCCAAACAGGAACTATGTATGGTAGGGCTTGTTCGTATGTTAGCAGTTCACCAAGTAATGGTGGTCCTGAACGCTTGAAATCCTGTTGGGAGTCTTGCCAAAAATCTTTATAGAGTTTTAAAGGAAAATGGGGATTGCTGAAGTGTTATCAGTAACTTTGTGTGTGTGAGAGCTGTTTTGGTAAAAAGATATTTCAGAAAGTGGTATGCACTTATTAAATATATCTAAAAGGTTAATGATGCATCCAGGTTACACCACACAGGGTGACCAAAAGGAGTCTCCTTGCCCTTCTGTGCTACCCCTAAAGAACCTTGCTCCAGCTTTGGTCTGGTTTAAATATAAGCCATCTTGTGCTCATTGGAATCCCTGGAGTCTGCCTGGCACTGGGGAGCAATTCCAAGAGCAGATTAGGGCTGGAAGCATCCATGGGTATGTGCTTGAGCAGGGACCTGCATGCTTTGCTGGGAGGGGCATGGCACAGTGCCCTGGGCAGGAGCAGAGCCCAGCAAATGCAGGTCTAATGATTTGGATTTTGCTATTTCACATTAGTGTTTAAAACTGCTTAGATATAATCCCCCCAGCAAATCTCTCCATGCTCAGGGATGGTGAACATTCGCTGCTGCACACTGATTTTTAAGTATGAACTGGTTACACTGAATTCTTGTACAGCTGAACAAAGGCTCTCACTGGTGCCTGGCAAAGAGGAGAAGTTTTCATGTCTGATTCTGTTTGTACAGGAGCATAAAATGGGTCTTTGTATGGACGTGCTGTAACAAATGAAACATTCAGGCAGAGGTTTGGTTTGATACTTGCCAGTTGTGTGGTGACTCTGGAAAATCATAGAATGTGTGTATAAAATCCTTGTCAAAGAGAAGAACTGCTCAGTTCAGAGTCCAGAGCTACTGGATGCATGTGTTGAGTTGGACATGTTTTCTTGGCTTACAATTATTGCTAAGAAAGTTTATACATTGAAAATTGATGTTCATAATAGTGGCTGCTCACCTGAGCCACAAAGTTTTTTTATCCAGTCACCCAGGATATTTCCACTATCTCGAGCTTGCTCTGGTTTCTTGCCATAACTTCATCAGAAATAAATCTGAAAGCTAGTACGTGCCCCTCAGCTGCAGCTGTCTGAATGTACTTAGGCTCAGAGGTCCTTTCTCTTCTGTGTATGGAGCCTGAATCCCTCACATTTCTGATTAAAAGACAAGCCACAGTTCATTTTCTGAAACATCAATCAAAAGCAGGCAGTATTTTTATGCAGCTCTCAGAAGATTGATCTGAATGCTCTGAAATCCACAGAAGCTATGAACTTGTGTTTGCATCTTCTTAGGGAAAAGAAAATGATCTTACCTTTGATGGGAGCTAGCAGAGAGTTGGCTTCTATTTAACTCGAAGGAGTTTGGGATGGTTTCTCATCTCTGTGGTCTAAGTGGAATATCTTGGTTTGTTCAAAATAACTGCTGTTTTTTAAAAATGCATTTAAAGGAATTTTGGAGGTTAAAGTATTTGATTTTCCTGTGTCACCCATCATGTACTGTAGTTTCTTCATGCTTTCCCCTTCTTGGTGGAAATGTTGAGCTTACTGCAGTGAGAGCTGCTGCAGAAACTGTTCCAGAGGGTCAGGAGAATTCTTACAGAGGACAGAGGATTAAGTGATGAAGGCTTTTACAACTACATGAGCATTGGGCTGTTTTTGTTTTTTGGGGTTTTGGGTTTTTTTTCATGCAAGGATCTTTCTGAAGCTTGCAAAGAAGATTAAATAGAACGGTGCTACTGTGGAGTTGTTTAATTGGGCTCTTCTTTGGCTGTCACTGAGATTAAAATGCTAGCACAGGCTTGATGCAGTTCTGGAGACTAAAGAAAGAGCCTGTTTAAAGTTTTATATAGTGAAGGTGGCTTAAATTGCAGCAACTAATTAGATTCAACTGTTTGGAGATGTTAAAATGGGTGTACTAAGCAGATAAAAATGTGTGGAATTTCCCACCTACTAATAATTATTTATTGATTCCTTTAATTCTGGCACTGAGGTTTCACTTCTGTTTTTACAGAAGCAACTTTCTGCTTTAAAAGGTTTTTAAACCTCTTTGGTTTGATAAACCTGAAAGTTGGGGGCAGGTGCAGATTGATGCATGTTCTTGTATGAGGAAGTATGAAAGTGTGAATTTGACTTTCAGAGTGGTGGAGATGCAGGAAGAATAGTAAATTAATTGCCTGAATGTGCTCTGCTGCCTGAAAAATAACGATCCAGTAACCAAGGTGTGTTAAGGAGGGCTTTGACAGGGGTTGTCTCAGTAATAGAGGCAATTTGATGGTCTTGCCCCCATTTTCCAGCTTACTTTCCTCTCCACTGCACTGGTACAGTCCTGGATGGGGACTTCACTGCAACCAGATCAATGAGAGAAGCTGGATTTGAAGAAAAAAGCCTTTAAACTGATATCTGAAGATGATGAGTGTAGAACAGCACTGTAATTCAGCAAACTGTTTTTGCTCAGCTGTGTAGAGCAAAAAGACTGTTGGTCTCACCTCTTCAAAGAATTTGCAAGGATTTACTTCAGCCCATGGACAAAAGTGTCAGGATTTATCAGTCCAAGATTAGCTTTACTTGAAAGTACAGAGCAGCCTTGATTTTTGTTTTGTTATGTGAATTGGATACTAATTCCACTAAATTGCATGTATTAAGAATCTTACTTTTTACTTTTTGGCAAGATTGACTTCTCATCACTACAGTAAGTGTCATGGTCCTCCCTCCTCTTAATGTAATTTGTGAAAATCCAGTCCTATGTAGGCTCTTCTGAGCAGCTGTCTTAAATAGGATTACTGAAACATTGACATTTATCTGAGCTTTTTCTTTTATAATTCATAATAGCCAAATGCTCTGGCTTATGCTTTTTGGGATGGTGAACTTGTCTTGCCTCTTTGCACAGTGGTAAATTTATGGAAATACATAAATATTTCCTAATCTGAGACCATCATGTGGACACTTAAATCTTGAAGTCTCTTTGCTTACTTCAAGTTTCAGGAGATGTTCTTAGAAATAAAAAAGACTGGTTCACTTTATGTGTGGCCTGTAGAGTGTTTTATAACATGAGGCATGGGAAAATAGCTCTGGTTGAAGTCATCTGTGAAGAGGTACTGAGAGAGAAGTGGCACTTCTCTCTGAGGTAGATACTGAGGAAGGGTGAAAGTGTTTCCTTGCTCTGTCTGCATGCTGAAATGAATTTAGATGCATCTGAAAGACCACTCTGGTTGGCAACTTGCTGTGAAATACCAAGACTGACTTTTAGTATGTGTTAGATATGAATTATGAAGTGATCTGGGTCCATATTCAGTGTGCATCTCTTAATAGCATAGAATTATTCAAAGTTGACTTGTTTCCATGCATTAAATGTCTGGCATATTTATGATTCTCTTGCCTTTATAGCAAAGGTGGTAACTTCCACATCTAACATTTTGATTGCATTTTGGGAAGGCAATTGCTTTTTTTTTTTTTTTTTCATATTACCTTAAAATACATAGCTCATGTCCCAGTGGTCTTTCATGTGCTGACACCCAAAACTAGCACTGTAGGTAAAGGATTTGGGATTCAGGCTAATGTTCTTGGGCAAGAAACACTTGCCATGTAGCATGGTGTTTCATGATCTCATGGGGAGAGACTGCTCACAGGATTAGGTGTGGCTGACTGTGGTTTGGGCTAAATAATCTGCTTACTTATTACTGTATGGTGCTTTTTTCCCTGAAGCTTCACAACCATCCTTCCTGTTGCAGTTCCACCTCTATTTAAAAAGCCATCTTTCTTACCACAGCATGTCTCATCCATGAATCCTTACCCTGAGAGCAGCACTGCAGAGGGGATGTTTTCCACAAGAGCTTAGCTGATTAAATGCTATGACAAATTATTACAGCTACTTTAAAGCAGTTGCTGCTGTCTTTAATTTTACAGTGTCAACTTACTCTGTCTTACTTAAGTGCCAACACTCTCCAGCTGCCTTTTGTCGAGGTCGTGGTAGATGGCTCACCTGTAAACATGCTCTCTTCTCTGGGAGGGGAGAACAGATGTATCTGCCTCCAAAAGATGCTCCAGGCACTTGCTGCAGGAGATGGTCAGCAGGCTGTCAGAAGCAATCTTTATGGGCAGGCTGGTCTTTCACAAGGAGATGTGTTTACAGAGCATGAAATGAACATTTTTGCACAGAGGCAAATAATTGCTTACAACAGAGACTTTAGTAGCAGATTTGAAGCTTGAATGATCATTAGTAAGGTCAGCTGGAGCATACACGATGTCCATCTCCTGAGCAAAATCATTCAGGACTTTTAAGCTGTTCTTTTGTGCTGAAAGGTTTTAAGATGTTGTGATGTTCACGCCTTCAGCTTGTCACTTTTGATAAAAACTTGTGATAGGCAGTGTTGCTCCATCTGTATATGTGGTATAGTTCTTTCAAAATCGTTTTTGAATGGCAGACTGTGTTTTTACTTGAAGGAAAAGAGGAAGGAACCCCCATGCCCATTATCTGAGTCTTGAATTATTATCTAGTAGTACTCTAGCATTGGCAGGGCTTTTAAGATGCAGAGAGCATGCAGTGTGTGGGGAACAGGCTGTTGTCATGAGCAAAAGGGATCTCTGTGAAAGCTTTCTGTGGTCAGGAGATGGGTCTGAAGGGCAACAGCTCTCAGGGAATGTTGGCTGCCCCAAAATGCTCTGGTTAATGCTCTCACTCCTCAGGTCAGAGCTCTTTCTTGGGCAGTAATGAAATATGGTTTCTGAAGAATGGCTATTGGCAAAATTAATCAGATTGATTCTTCACTTATGACACAGATCAAGACTTGAACTTCAGTCTTCTATGGTAATAAGACCAGTTCATCATCACTAATTGCATCTCTTTGTTCCCGGCAGTTTCTTCAGCCTCCTTACTCTCCTCCAAGGTCACTTCCTCACTCAACAGATGTGCAAGTCTGACAGAGCATTTAAAAGCACAGAGCTTGAAGCAGATGAAGGGTTTGTTAAAGCAGTTGTGTTTGGTTGCAATTAGCCACGTCACAGACTTCAGGAGGTCTGACTGATGTTAACTGTGAGTGCAGACAAACGTCAGAGCACAGGGAAGCCTCTCCTCTCTGCACACCACAGTTGGAAATGCTGCTTGAGGCTCAGAGTGCTCCATTTTCAAAACATCTGTGCTGCTGCAGGGAGGGAAGAAATTGCCAATGTCACAAAGGCTGTTCTGAAAAGCTCTTTAAAATGCTGTGTGTAACACCCATGATCTTCCCATTGCTTTTCTGTAGGACATCATTCTCCAGAGGCTGTGGCCCTTCTTTCATTCTCATTGCGCAGAACAGCCTTAACCATAACCCCTTTCAGCAGAGTTATCCTTGTCTGTCCTGAAAGCCAGTGAACATAGCTCTTAAAAGGAACATCAGATCACTGCCTGAATACTCCCAGAACAACTGTCCTTGAGTCCAGGGAACACACAAACTCTAGGATACAAGTTGTGTCTCACTCTCTGTTCCCATGAAGAGGAGGCTTTAAAATAGTTTATGCTCCTCTGTACAAGGCTGAACAGAGATTCACCTTCAGAGTTCCTCCAAAGAGGTGAAATGGAGCTCCCTGTGTGAGCTGAGCAGCAGTGTTTTGCCAGCACTGTTTTTGCCATGAGGTGTTACACCATAAATTTTCAGAGGACTCGAGGGAGATGAACACACAATGAATTAGTCAGGCGCTCTCTAACATGACCTGCTAATAGCCTGCCCTCTCCAAAACAGTCCCAGCAGTGGGAGCTTAATTCTTTCTTCCTGTTTAATGAGACTTGGTAGAACAAACACCTAAGCAAATCGGAGGAGTTTGTAGCTGTCATTCTCTGCTGCATCTCATGTATAACCATGCGTTTTATTTCTTTATTGATTTTATTTTTTTTTTTGATGCTTAAGCAGTATTCTTTCAATATGAAGCAAGACTCATAAAAATCCCAGCTATAACATGTTCGAGTCAAACTGGGTACTTCTTTGTTCTGCTATGAGGAGCTACAAAAATGGTATTTCAGAGAATGTCCTGCTGTACAGCAATTTTTCTCAGTCCCATGGAACTTCATTATAGCGAGGTCAGACTATGCCATAGAGAAGAGAATTTATATTTTATCATAGGGCTCACTTCTATGCTCTTGTAATGACCCTGAAGGACAGTAAATGCTCTAAATAATTCAGCTTCTTTGGAATTTAGTTCTACTGTGCTATAGGAGCTAGAATAGATCTAGGAAAATAGAAAATATTGTGCTATATTATAATGTGATGCCTGAGGGATGCTCATGAGGATGTTTGGCTGCCATAACCCTATCCAGGGAGTGGACACTGAAAATTTCAGGAATTCAGTGTTTTCAGTGTATTCTCAAGGGAAAGACCTCCCTTAAGATCCCTGTGGTCAAATGAGACTCCTCAAAGTCTAACTGCCTTTTGGCCCAAGATGGAATATATTAATTTCTCATGTAGTTACAAAGCCTCTTCTGTCATTTCATGTGTGGTACGTTTAATTTCATGTCTTGGCCTTTTCTTCTTTGCAGCAGTGTGGAAAAGTGTGAAGGCTATTTGTAATGCATGTCCTTTCTTTTCTGCACAGTCATCTCTGCCCTCATCAGCATCCATTATATTGCATTTTTCTCTGTGTGTTGTTTTTGTAAACATCTCAGGATGAAATTAGCTTTTTCAAACAGCAGGACAGAGTTCCATACAGTCATGATGACAGAACAGCTGCTGAACAGCTGCATAAAAAATCATTGAAGCCTCACATTTCTACAGTTAATGCCTTCTTTACCCTTTGAATTGTGTCCTAAATTTTTGATGCTTTTTTCTGTGGTCGGGACTGCTTTTGAATTTTAATTCCATTCTCCAAGTTAGCAACATCAGCAGATTTAACAAGCCTGTTTTCCATTCCAGTATTGAAATCAATAGATAATTTTACAGGGTCTAGAAAGATTCTGGCAAAGATGGTTTTGACACATGACCTGAATGTTTGCATCAGAATGTGTAAGTTTTGATTAGATTTGAATGGATTCCAATTTGGATATTAACAATAACAAGACTCAGAATGCTCAGTTTTACATCACTGAGTGACACTTTTCTCTCCTGTCTGCTTGGTTGTTACCTGTCCCACAAAGAAGCTTCTTGTTTCTTCCTTTTTAATCCTGACACTGCTGTAGTTAGCAGCTGTTTGTCACTTTTAAGATGACATCCAAAAGTGATTTGTCACCTTTTAGACATATGCAATGTTTTGGTATCTGCATCCCCAGGCCTGCTCTTCCTCAATTCCCCAGAAGTGCTCAGCATCTTTCAGTTATTGGGAATATTATCTGCCTTCCTCAGGCAGCCTAACACTGTCAACCAGCTTGTTCCCAGACCCAACCAATTAATTTTTTCCAGCCTCTATCTTCCCCTATTGCACCCAAACCTGGCTCAGTGGTCATTACTAGAGGGCATCTCTAGAAGGGACCAGTGTACCCACACAGGGTCTAGCCTCTGCATTTAGCATTCCAGTGTGGATCACTCGATCCTTTCCTGGCCTTAGGTCAGCCCCACCTCACCCCACAGTGCAGGCATGGACAATTAAAAGTCTTGGGGTGGCATCAAGATGTGTGATATTCATAATTTCATGCTAGGTTTGAAAGGAGTAGAGTGAAGCCTCGTGAGCAGCTTGCTTTGGGAGAGGAGTATTAAACTTGGGAAGTGTGATGAGATGATGCACATACGGTGCCCAGGGAGTGCTGCAGGGAGCTCTGCCAGTGCTTTCCCTGTGGAGGGAGGAGTGGGGAAAGGGTGGCAGACGCTCTCCCTTGCTGGGTACATGTGCTTGGCACCTCAGCTTTTAACTACTGAGAAGCCTCTAAACATTACTGTAAATGCAAGTTATTTTTAAGGTGCCCAGATCTTGTCCATGGGATCACATTCCCTGTGTGGTTCCTGATGGGTTTTTAATCCATAATTGTGTGATGTGTGTGTTCTCCGAGTCCCTTCTGCCACCCATCAGTGGTAACCTGGTTTCCTAGAAGAAGTTGATGACTGAATTTGGGATTTTTGTGCAATAACTCTGATTTCTGAGATTTTGAGGTATTTGTGCATTTGCTGGGTGCAATGTACTTAGTTCTGAGCAATACTTAAATAAATCCTTGGGAAGAAGAGCCTTGTTAAATGTTGCTTTTTAGTGCTGATGTTTTCAGTTTAACAACACTGTCAAGAAGCATCAAGCTTGCCAGGAAGTTGGTAGGAAATTCACTTTAAAATCTTTAAACAGCTAAAAGGGAAGTAGGGATATTCTGTTGGTTGAAACCAAAAGATTGTTGTTTTGCTGCATTGCTGCTAAGAAAAAGCTGTGCTGAGGCCGATGCTGTTGGTAGGAATCAGGCTGCAAACCTGTTTTGGAGCACCACTTGAAGTAATAGTAAAAGTTTATTGAAATCAATGATTTTAATTTTTTTTTCCCTAAACTAAAGCTGTCAGCATGGTTGTTGATTTCCCAGTGTCTGCAAGGTAAGTGAGCAGTGTCAGCACTGAAGGTACTGCCTGAGGAGTGTGGAAAATAAAATAGCAAAATGCTTCTGATTCTTTTTACTTTATTAGAGTTAGCAGGAACTGTTTGGTTCAAGAGATAAGTATTATGTTGGCAGGATAATTGTTCCTGGTAAGAGAGATACACTCTGAAAATATCTGTAGGCCTCTTGATGGCTTAGGTTCTCCCTAGAATCTTTTGGGTAGGTATTTATTGTCACCTGTCTGCATTTCCAGGGACAGTTGAGGGTTGAGCTGCAGTCCTGGTCTGCTGAGCAAGGTGTCTGCTGGCACAGCCTGTCTGGGGACCCTTCCCTGCACAGGTGGATGCTGCTCCTGGGTGTTGTGACATCCTCTGGTTTTGGGTCTGACTTTTCCACAGATCACAGTCAGATTGTGCCTCCTCTCTAATAATCTGGAGATACTTCATTAATTTTATATTTAACTCCTCATGATGGGTGAAGGCTCAAGGAAAAAAAAAACCCTAAAGTGCAGATTTGGTTTTTTCCTAGTAGCTTTCAAAATTCATCGGGGAAGAAACAGTTTCTAAGCATGATATGCAACTTGCTGTGGGAAGCACTGTGCTGACATAAAACACATTCTCAGTACCTGGCACACAACAAAGTGGCAGCTACCGTTCTTATTCCAGTTTTTGAGTCATATCTGTCACGCAGGTTTGTATGGATTGAATATATTTTTCCATAGCACTGAATGTTGGGTCTTTTTTTACCTTTTTGGAGATTTCAGAAGAGCAGTATTAACCTTTCTGAAGCCAGGGTACTCTGCACGCTGACAAATCTTTGCCCCCTCACCAGGCATCAAACCTTCCATAATGTGCCCTTGAATTTTGTGTAAGTTTGGCAGCAGCCCAGTTTCTGTGAGGAAAGGTAAATATCTGATCTACACTGTCAGCTGTTGCAGACTGCAGCAGCTCTGTCAGGCTTATGGATGCCTTATGGTGCTCTGCCTGCTTTTTTGGGCAAAATCCTGAGCATTGCTGTTTACTATTATGAACTATAACTGTTGGCAAGCTTTCAAACTGCCTTGCTCATCTTACCTCAGAAAACATGTTCTAGTGCAGTCTAGCTTGTGCCTTTATCACAAAATGCAGGGCATCCTGGTAGTATACTTTGCACATTGGTAAGTCCCCAAATTAAGTGTTTTTCTCTTGAAATGTCTGTCCTATGGAAAGTACTTAGAATTCTTCCTTTGCATGTCTAGCAGGTAGATTTTTGTCCTGTCCTTGCTTCAAAGATGATTGGAGCATTAGCAACCTTATGTTTTTGTTTATTTGATTTTCCTGTTATGCCAGTTTATACCAGGATTCATACCAGGGTTTCCTAAGGACTTGGTACCCAGTCAGGTGGATTCCATTGTATGAAAGGCACAGATTGCCATTGTTTCATCGTTTAAATAGTTTAAAATGCTGTACATTTTTCCTGTAAACTGGACAAAGTCAAATTTGCAGTCACACGTTTGCCAGGTCCACCTACACGCAGCACCACCTGAGCTGTCATCTTGTATTGGTTAGGTGCTGGGAATTTCACCTCTGTGTAGTATTTCTGTGTTGAGAATATTGAGGATGCTCATTGTGATGTATTTAATGAGATTTCTGCTAATGTGATACAGGGTTTGCTTCTCTGCTTGTGTATAAAATATTTGGAAGTTGTGTTCATCTGAGCAGTCCTTGATTGGCTTAACATTCCTATAATCTGATCTGGAGTTTATGGCTTGAGTACAGGGAATTCACCAAAGTGATGGAATTAATAGGCTTTGTATCCTGCATTTTTATTAAATCTTAATGCAGATTATTCAACTACTTTTGCATATGCAACATAATCTCTAAGTCTTACTGGAAAGTCAGATTTCAGAAACAGTGCTCCAAAATGTGTCCTTAGAGGAAGCCACTACATCTTGTGGGCTGTTCAGTTGTGTTAAATGGACTGTGGGTATCTGCAGACATGTGCCAGGTTCTGCCTTAAATGGTCACTTCTCAAACTGATCTCCAAGCCAGCCTGCTCCTTCCTTCTGTGAATGTAAGGCTGTATTTAAGACAGCTTCAGCTAGCACTAGGTTCTGTGGAAAACAAAGTGCATCTCTCTGGATTTCATGCTCGTAGCTTCTGTCAGGAGTTGCAGTCCAAAACCAGCTCAAGGATGTGATAAAACACTAAATGTACCCTGATTCCTTGGGAGAGCCCATCTAGTTTTAAGCTTCCAGCAAGCTATAAAGCAGAAAGGGAAGGTGGGAGGGATGGGAAATCTCCAATCTTATTTGGAGTGGCAGTTCCGAGATTCCTTTTGTCTACATCTTCATTTTGTGTGTTTGTTGTCTGAGCCCTCCTGGCTGTTGTCCCTCAGGCAGGGTGAGTAGCAGGTTGTCTCTATCACAACCAGAGGCTAGCCCACAGTGTGATGTGTTCTTTGGGAATTTTATAAAGTGTTGCTGTGTCTTAGAGCAAGGTCAAAGAAATGTTCTTGTTGCTTGAGGGGAAAGCAAGGTGGTTCACCCCAGCTAAATGGCTGCAGGAGCCGATTCCTCGGTGTTCAGCAGATTCCTGCCACAGGCTCAGTGTGGGAGGTGGAGCACTTCTGGAGATGGAAAGGGCTGTAAAACGTTTTAGTGAACAGAAAAGATGAGAAAGCTGTTGTGGGCAAATGCATTCTAAAACTAGGCCAGCTGGGGTTTTAACAGCTGAAAGGAAAGTCTGAGACTGAAACTGCTGTGCTATCACAAGATGTGCTTGAATTCAGGGAGGAACTTGCTTGGTGCTCTGTGCTGACCTTGCAAGGTGCTGTACCTCTGCAGGCCTGTGTTGAATTGGTCAAACAGGGAGTTCAGAACAGCAGACATCACAAAACCATAATATTATATCTAAAAGTAAGCAAAGAACAAAGTGTGAGGTATTTGGTAGAGACAGATGACTAAGCTGGATGTCGGATCACTGTCCTCAGCTGATGTCTGCAGACTTTAATCCACCAATGATCCAGGACTTCTTGCAAGATTGAAATTTTTCTTTGTGCTAAGGGGTTTTCAGCAATTGATGTTGAATAAAACTTGTTAACTGAAGGAATATGTAAAGGGATGGGGGGGGGGAGTTTCAGTTCAAACAAGTACTGTTCTAGCACTTGATACAAAAAGCTTTATGCATTAAAAAGCAGAGTCAGCTAAAAGCAGCAGGCTGCCCCATCCACCAAGGAGCTGGCATTCTGCAAGGAACATATTTCTGTAATAGCTCTATAGCTCCCAAATGTCCCTGGGTGTTCTGCACAAAAGGCTCTGCTTTGTGCCTGTCTGCACTGATCCCTTCAGCTGGTTCTGGTCCAGCTGTGGTTTCATTCTCTGACACAGGGTGAGGGCTGATCCAGGAGTGCCCACAGTTATCTGGGGCTCTGTTTCTGAAGGAATCAGGCAGGATATTTCCATACTTTGAAGCCTGGCCTCCTCAAAAACAAAGCAGAAATCTGAATTTCAGTATTACTGGTGTTACAGGTAGGAAAGAAGGCCAGGGGATAGCATTCTGCAGGAAAAGTTCAGGTCTGGTTCAAACCTGTTGCTTGGGTATGAGTCTCAACAAGCTGTGAAGATGAACTTGGCTTTTTTGTCATTGAAAGCACTTAAAAATTCTGCATGATGTGGTGCCATTTAGTCCTGCGCTGCATTTTAATAGTTCCTGAAATGTTGAAGGTATGGATTATGTTAATGTACCTTTTAAATTTTTTATGGACTGAAATAGCTTCAGAAATTAACCTATTGAAAACACTTGGGTAGATCACACAACAGGCTTTGAGCAGCTTTTTTTTTCCAGTAGTATGCTGCCTTCTGTTCCAGTAAGCGAGGAGCTTTGATTAACTGAGGTTATGCTCAGCTTCCTGACCCAGGAGCAGCCTCCAGCTGATATTGGTGATATTTTTATTTTTCATTAGCTCATCTGAAAGTCTCAGCTGTTTTCCTGCCAGTGAAAAGGATGGAGGCTGTTTGTGCTGTGTGAGTGCTGTACCAGTTTGTTGTTCAAGGCATGCTAATAGAGCACTGACAAACCAAAAAAAGAATTGCATTTCTTCGTGGTGCAATAACATTTGCTATCTATTTATTTATGAAAGGGTTACATTTAGCATGGGTGGTCCCACAATCCCTAAAACCTGAGCTTGCTGCAGTGAGAGGGAGGATTCCTCCTGGTTTCTGCTAGACCTGGCTTCCCTCACATTTTGCTTCCTGAAACACCTCAGGTACTGCAGGTTTTGGAAGACTGGAAAGAATCTGCCTATAGATGTTTTCTGTTTCTGCTTTGCCATGTCACAGAATGTGACAACTAGGTTGTACCCAAGTGTGTGCTCTTGAGTATTGCACTGAGTTCACCTCAGGTTGCAAGCTCCTTTAATAAATAGAGGAATGGTTCCTATTTGCTGCTTTCCCTTTCCCTGTTATTTTGTTTATATTGTTTTGGCATCTTCAACATCTTGTTGTAGGGCATGAGTGCAGGATAGACTTGCTGAGGTTCTGGGATAAATGAAGAGGTCTGGGGTGGAACATATGCCCTGTTGGACACTGTCTCCAAAGATCATGGGTCTGATCACAGCTCCTTGGTTTGAAAGAAAATAATAAATGAGCAAAACAAATGTTTGAAGAGGGTTTGAGATCTGTACAGCTTTATGGCTAACATGCATACTTCAGCAAATCTTTTTTCCTCATGTGCAGAAAACTCTTGGCTTATGTCTCTATCTGCACTTTTTTTTTTGGCTGCAGCCAGGCACACTAAATAGTGATTAAACAAAAAATTAAAATTCCATTTTTGTGCATTTGGTGTTTGAACGCTGATCAATTGCTTTGGCGGCGCGTTAAGTAACAGCGTGGTAGACAACAGAAGGGGCTTATTTACAGCAATCTGTCTAAATCCATTCTCAATGTATTGCTTAATATGCCTTTCTACTTTAGTTCATTTTCAGTTTTTAAAAAATGAAGGCTGGAAACAGGCAGGAGAACAGTTTAAGATATTGCTGGGGAAGTAATCACTCCTTAGTGGTAAACAACTTCCAGTTCTTAAGGAAAAGAAAATGTGCTTGAGCTGAAATAGAACTTATGGGCTTGTTGTAGGAGTTAATGGAATTCAATGGCTGGTGCACTTACATAGCCTGACTAGATGATCATAATGAAGCCTTCACACTTCAAAATGTGCTTTTTGCATGTTGTTTACAATGACCATTTAAAAAAACAGCCATATTTTTATGAAATGGGAAGCTAACACAGAGCAAAAGTGAAAATTACTGACCTCTTTTATAGGGATAGAAATCCAGATCCATAATGTCAAGTTACCCTAACCATGCAGAATTGACAGCTGCAGTGTTCAAACAATGGTCACTGCATTTCACAGATAAAATGCACATGGGGGGGGGGGATGTGGTGGAGGCTTTGGACAAAAAATATTCTACCTCCTGTTATGCAGTTATAATTAATGAGAAATTAGGATAAGAGTGAAAATTGAGATGAAATACAGCATTACACGTATGACATAGCTCCCCATAAATGAGATGCTTGTTTAAGAGTTAAAGTCAGTCCTAGGAAACTTGCTGTGTTTTGCAGATTGCTCTGATAGCACAGTCTAGAGCATTTGTTGAAGGAGTATCATCAAGTTATGTAATTTGCATAATTGAGTCAAATCCCAGGCAACATCCCTGAAGGAAACCACTAAAAAAAGCAACATTCTGGTCCCTGTATGCTGTGTCTGGATTTCTAGAGCTCAGACATCTTTTACAAAGAGGGAGGGGTGAAAAAAAAAAGCAAGAAAGAAGGAAAAGAGCTTCCAGAATCACATCAATGTCAGCAACCTGCCCATTTTCCCAGTGAGAGGGACTTTGAGGACATATGTGCACATCCTCCCTCTGCCCGTGGTGGCATCATGCCCACAACCTTACACAGAGCTCTGCTGGTAGTGATGGCATGAGATAAAAACTACACTCGAGGATGGGGAAGGCAAATGTTTTATGGTTCACACTGACTTTTTTTGGTAGTCTGCTGAAATTGGGTTGGTCTCAAAAGTGTGGTTCTTAACCAGAAATACGATGCTGATCAGGCTGCTGCAGCTCCACCTTCCCTGTAGGGCTGTGTGGATGGTGAGGGCTGGCAAGGTCACTGAGGCAAAGACACTGATATTCCTTCTCTAGCACTGAAAGTCACTTCAAAATTAATGTTTAGACACTGTTGACAGAACTTGTCAGTGATTCACAGCAGACTTTTCAGTTATGGTGTTTTAATAGTGACCTGCAAAACCAGAGCCCTGTGTGTTTGCTTACAAGGGGTACATACAGTAATAAATATTCTAACCTCTTAACATTTACCCAAGCTGAATTAAATGTGATGGAGGACTCCAGTGTTGAATGAATTAAGGTAACTTCTCTGCCCAAGACCAAAAAAAGCTCAAGAATGCAGCATGTCTGCCATGACCTGGAACTGGGTCTACCCTTCAGGATTCTAAAAGCCACTTGGAGGTTTATGTTGATCCAACACAGGTTCACGTTGTGCTTGTTCTGTGTGATTCTCTTTTGGTGTTAGTTGTACAGGACAGAAACACCCTGAGCACTGCAGGCAGAGATGATGACTCATCCTGCACAGTCCTCATTTCATTTTGTTGATGCCAACATGAAGAAGTGTTGATCCTTTTAAGTCTCCAAGACTGAGAGCTGTACAGAGTCTGTTCCCCAGGACTTCAGGATCAATAACTCTTATTCTGTGCACCCCCAACTCCCACACTGTGGTTCAGAGAGGTCTGAATTACTGATGTGTGTGCTTCATAGTTTTCCCTCTTGTTTATAAATTTAAAGTTTACAAATTACTGACATGTGTGGCCTTGACAGGGTTAGTTTAACCCAGCTCACAGATGCTTTTGTGTGTAAATTTATCTGAGACTGAGAGAACTAATACATCTAAGTGCTTGACTTTCTACTGTCTATCTGCCTGATTGGTACTGTGTGTAATACAGAGGCAGTCTGGGATTTTTTTTTTTTTTCTTTTTTGTTTTTCTTTATTTTAACAGCCCTGGAGGATGGTGTGTTGCTGCCTGCTTCCACTCTATCTCAGGGTTTAAATTGCTTGCATTAGGTTGTTGCTTGCTCTGAGGATGTTTACATGCACACTGCTGACCCCTTTGAAGAATGGCTTGGAGCTGTGCACAAAATTTACTTCCCTGTACACATTATCCTACAATGAGTGCACAAACACAAGGATCACTTCAGCCCAGAGCCTGGGGATGCTCACACTGAGCAGGGATGGCTGCACCTGCTTTTTAATGGTTTTTAGTCTGCTACTTTTGTGCCACAGCCGTGTAATGGTGAGAGATGCCCCTCCCAAGCCAGCCCAGTGTGGCTTCCCTCAGAGGCTTCTGGAGATGTTGGTGTGAATCCTTTGAGGTGTATTTCAAACTTCTCTTCCATCTCCTGGGAGCTGTTGTGGAGGACAGCCTGAGATCCATGCCATCCGTGTATTTCAGAAGGAGTGTGTCGTGGTTGTATCCCAGCTGGTAGCGCAGCCCCCTCAGCCGCCCGCTCACCCCCGCCCTGGGGTGGGGTGAGAACTGCGAGAGTAGAAGTGAGAAAACTCACGGGTTGAGATAAAGAGTTTAAAAAGTAAAGCAAAAACCACGCAAAGCAAAACAAACCAGGGAATCCATTCCCCAGTTACCACGCACAGGTTCAGCCTTCCCCAGGAATGCAGGGAAGATAAATGCCATCGCTCCAAGCAGCTCCTGCTTCCTCCTCCTTCCCCCAGCTTCATGTGCTGAGCTTGGCATGGTCTGGGATGTCCTTGGGGTCAGCTGTCCTGGCTGTGTCCCCTCCCAGCTTCCCAAGCACTGCCAGCTTCCTCCCTGAGGGCAAAGCAAAAGGGCCTTGACTCTGGGTAAGCTCTGTTCAGCAGTAAGGAAAACATCCCTGTTTTACCAACACTTTCCAGCACAAAGCCAAATACCAGCCCCCATACCACCTACTGTGAAGAAAATTAACTCTACCCCAGCCAAAACCAGCGCAGAGAGCAATCCCCATGCAGCAGTGGAAAATTTCCAAGTTCAGAGGGAAGGGAGGTGCCTCTGCAACTCTAGATTAGGTTGCCCGAGTCCCAAAAAGAGCTGAGATTTAAAGCACTCTTAGCAATGTCCTGTTAGACAGACTGGATGTCTTTTTGCTGGTGAGTGTCAGTTTTCCTCTTTTTCTTCAGGGTGCCTGAATTCCCCACTCCCTTGGCACAGGTTTGACATGGGCTGCTGGGTTGGGTGCGCAGTTGGTGGTGTGAGGTTCAGAGCTGTACTGTGTACTCCTCCTTTGGGATCTAGTCCCACTCTGGCCATGCTCTCCTCTGCAGGGGTGGGTGAGGTTTCCAGAGCAGCTGCTTTTAAGGGATTTTCACGTGTTGACTCACAGCAAGTGGCAGGAGGGACAGTGGCATTGCCAGCAATTCTCCTGGTGTGTGCGTTTGGTCCAGAGCGCTATAAACAGAGACAAAAGAGACCTAAAATATTGAGATTTCAGACTTGCCAGTTGTTCCCGTGCCCAGTATGATACTTGTGCACAAGCCTAGTGCTCAGAAAGTTGGCAAAACTTTCCTGGCAAGGATGTACTCTGGTCTGCAAGAGCTTTCCAGGACTTTTCCTGGCAGACGAGTATCCTGGAGAGGAGACTGGTCAGTGAGCTGGCCTGGCAGAGAATTGTTCTTGCAAAACAGAGGCAAAAATTTCACAGGATGATAGTGTGCTCTAGCCTGGGTTATTTAGTAGGAATGATTAGAAGGGTGGCATTATGACCAGGTAGGAATTCACAGGAGAAGAGTGGTGTTTAATGGGACAGCTGGAAAACCACAAGGCAGGTTAAGCAAATTAATTTGATATTTATGTTTAGTGAGTTCAGGTGAGCCCTTCCATGGCAGGAGTGTGTGGTTTTTCACCAGCTCTGCTGCTCTGGGGCTGCACTTGCCTTCTCCTGCATGATGTGAATCAATAAGGCTTTTGCAGTGCCTCTCATTAATCCTCTTTATTTCAGCAAGTGGGAGTCTCCATCCTGTGCAGTCAGAGGTGAGCTGGAGAAGTTGGATTACTGGGGATCTTCATTTGCTGACTTGTTTTCAAAGCACCTGTGGCTTTTTGAATTTCAGGAACAACATAATGAAATAGAAGCTCTAATTGGGTTCAGCAGCAAGAGTCTTAATAAATGACCTTTTAAATCTTATTTTGATTTTATGCAGGTGTGGTAGCGTCTCATTAATAATGATCCTGCAATAGGTCTCCCATTACATCCTATTTAATTAACAAAAAGGCTGCAAGATGTATTGGATGTTTTCAAAATGAAAATGGGAGTTTTTAATAGATTCCTTGATCAAGAAATACTGTTCTGCATACCTGATGGTGCCCTGGAAAAATATCACTTAACAGCCATAGATAAAGTACTGTTCTGAGAGAAGCAAAACTCACTTCCCCCCTCACCCCTTTCAGGCTAAAAGCCACTTGTTTGTGATGATCTTGCCTTAAGGGAGATGTTTAATTTCCTCTTACAGGAAGGGGAGGCTGCTAAGGAAGGGTTGCACTTGTTGTGTATTTATTATATATCCACTTTTTTGTTTAAAAGGCATCATATGTGAGGCAAAAGAAGGACCATTACTTTGCTGATGGACAAAGGAAGAAGGACTGGCATAACAAAGAAGCCATAAGGAGGGACTCTGAGCGTGTGGGTATGTGAGATTGCTGTAAAAATGTTTTAATACAGATTGTAACTCAGTTTGATTTTATTTGGTAGGCTGAATGTCGAACAACATGTTCAGCTTTAGAGTCAAGGTGATGTTCTTGGCATGATGCAGCATTAAAGCCAGTTCATCTGTTAATCTTTTACCTGTGTTAATCCCAATTTAATTCCTTTTTCCCCAACTGCACAATAACTGTATTTTGAGGTGAAAAATGTATCAGTTAAATCTCGGTGTTTTCATGACAGGTGGAAAATTGATTTTTTTAAAAAATTGCCCTCCCCAAAAGTGCATGGGTACCTCTCCCAAAAATGGGAGATCCAGAAAGGAAGAAAAACATTCTGGACTATAACATTCATGAAGGTGCATTCCATAGTTCTGGGGTTTGTCTTGCATTGCAATTAAGGACCCATTTTGAATGTCACAGTTTACACTGGTGTGTTTGCAAGGGCTCTGCCCCTCAGTGCAAGAGCTGAGGTTGTAAATGCACAAATCCATCTGTGCTGAGAATTCCAACAGTGCTGAGATAATTCAAACCGTATGGATTCTTCCCACTGTGAAACAAAAGGCATTCTGTGGTTCCTCCTTAGCATTGCCAAACCCCCTTCATCTGTTTCTGCTGTTGGAAGGAAGACTTTTTACCTTTGATTTGCACAGCTGAGTGGTTTGCAGCAAAACTGCTTATCAGATAAAATTGTTAAATTGACATGGTTGACTCAGTGCTAAATATGACACAGCACAAAACTATAATAAAGTAATGTTCAAAGGACTGTAAGATGCCCATTTTTTGCTATATGGATTAGTTTCTGGCCGTTAAGCACTAATTAGCAGTAATGATCTGTATTTACTTTCTGTCTATCCACAGGAAATGGAGAACAGGGAAAGCCTTACCCAATGACTGATGCAGAGCGAGTGGACCAGGCATACAGGGAAAATGGCTTTAATATCTTTGTGAGTGATAAAATTTCTCTGAATCGTTCCCTTCCAGACATCAGGCATCCAAAGTGAGTATACAGTTTGCATTTCTACGAGTGAAGGTTTGCAAGGTTTGCACATCTACAGGAATGTGTTCTTTTTTATTCTGGACTCTTGTACCTTTGCTCATCAAACACAATCCTTGCACAGCTGGGTCCTGGTATTTCTTTAATAAAGGATGATGTATAGTAAATTCAGTGGGAAATAGAAGAGATCAAATCTGAGGGAAAAAAATCATTTTTTGATTTCAAAAAGACTTAAAATTACCACAAACTTGCAACCCTGCTTAGAAGAGATCTTGAAAGTAACCCAGAGGTTCCAGTTCTTATGTTGGCCACTAGCTGGAAATGACACTGGAATGCTCAGGAGCAGAAGAAGATGTGAGTAGTTTCACTCAGCTGTGTATGAAGAGCTTTATCAGGTTTATGGATTATTTTTGTGGACATCTTCCTCATAAAAACAGCCTCAGTAGGGCTTACAAGTAGAAATGAGTTCCAGCTGAATGCTGACTTCAGAGTTCATCTGGTTTTGGACATTATGATGTAGGATGGTGTTGAACTGGATTTTGGTAAAGCCAGAAGTTTTTCACTAGTAAAAGTGCTTCAGTTAGGACTTAACCCTTGATTATACAAAACTGAGAGGTTTTTAAGTACTGTTTGTATGGTTCTTAATCTGAAAGCATAGTTAGACATATGAATCCAAGCTTCTTTTGTGTAAAGCTGTGTTTATCACAATTTAGTGTATCTGATTCAACATCTACTTTATTCATGAGATACAAGTTCCAGAAGTCAGTTTTATAATTTGTTAACTGCACAATTGAGATATTACCTCTTCAGCTGTCACAGCAAACTAATCAAATACACTGGCTTGGCACCCTTTCTTAGTATATACACATAAAACAAAGTAGTGAGTGTAGCTCCATAAATATTTTAGGTATGCAGTTGAAAAGTTTAAATATAGAGATAAATCAGGTAACTGAAGATGTTTGTGGATCAGCCCATGCTCAAGTTCTAGGAAATACAGTTTGAGTTTACTAATCTAAATTCCACCCATCTCCATTTACAGAGGCTGTCTTGGGCTCTGAGAACTTAAGCATCAGACAATGCCAGTATTTCGTTATCTGAGGGTTTAATGTGTTACCTCACATGCCTCAGTGTTTCCTGAAATTGCCAACTCAGTGTTAATTCTGCTATTTAAACTTCTTTAAAATGTGAAACTTCTAACTCCAGCCCCAGTTAAAATAGTAAGTGAAGTGTCTGGGACACCAACTTAAGCTGTGATAAATGGTGTTGCTGCAGTGGTTTGCCTGTTGCTTTCCCCCAGCATAGCAAGCTGTAATTGTGGGGGCCTCGAGGAGGTGATAAACAGCATGTGCCTCATGGGTGCTGGGATTAGCTGGGCAGGGAGCAGGGTTACCCAAAGTGGGGTGTGCAGTAAAGGAATTCACCACTGGAAAGGTCTGCTGTGCATTCACTGTGCCCATTTAAAAAGCTGTAGATGAAGTGGTGTGGTTTGTGTTACTTGAGAGGTTGATGAGGGCACTTTATAACAAAGTTAGGCTGAGACTTAGTCATAAAGTCCAAGTCCATAAAGAGTATTCCAGAAGGAGGGAGCTGTGGTTTAGAGCCTCTTACATCCAGTGAGGTAATAGAGACTTTGGAGATGTGCCACAGACAGCAGGGAGCGTGAGGAGAAGGTGCACTGGGCAAAAATGCATCATCTGCCTTGCCCTAAGCTTTGGAGCCACAGCTGAGCTTCTCCCCAACAGCTGCCCTGGGTGGGGAAGGAAAAAGAAGCAGCTGATGGGTGAGATGGTTTGTGTGGGCTTCAGTATACAAATGGTGTGTCACCTCTGCTTTCTGTTAATTGTGGGACTCGAGGAGCTGGGGCACAGCATGTACTGCATCTGCCTGCTGCACACATACAATTGTTTGTTTCAACCATCATGTCTTCCCCTGATAACATTTTCTTTAAGTGCCTCTAGGGTTTTTAATATTAAACACTAATTTTGCAGGTCTTGTAAAGCAATTGTAGATACAGTAGCTGGAGGGAAGCAATTGCTCTCCACGCTTAATGGTTAAACTTAATAGCTAAAGTTTCCCACTTGTTAAAGTTAGTCAGAAAATGAGAATTCCAGTTTAAGAAGAGTTAGAATTCTAAGATTCAAGAGCTCCTGGTTCATATTGTAACAGGACTGTAGCTAGTAGCTCTTGGAAGAAGGTTAGGATGGCAATGCCAAGGGCTGGATGAAAGCAGTCCTACAGCTTCGGTTTGCATCTTGCATCTGTGCATTGCAGCCACAGCCTGCAGGCTCTTGGCAGCACCCCAGGACAATTCATTACATCCAGAATAAGTTACTGTCCTCTCACAGAGGCACCAGCATAACTTCCTGTAGCCACAGATGTATTGAGCTTGTACAACATAGGTATGTCCTTTTCCACGCCCTGGGAAAGGTACCAGGACAAAGCTGCTAGTTTTAATATTCAGCTAAGGGGCTGAGTAGCCCTTAACATAAAAGCTGCTGCTGCCAGAGCTGCTTGCATTCCCATCTGCCCTTTCAGGAGCCAGGGGAAGGAATTATTGCCTGCATGCATGGAATTGTGCACAGAGTGACTGCCTCCTGGGGGCCTGGCAGGGCACAGCCTGCACAGCAGCCTGGGGGCAGTGCAGGGGGCAGTGCAAGGGGCAGGGAGCAGTGTGGGACCTCCCTCCCCTGCTCCTGGGCACAGGGCAGCTTTGTCCCACTGGTACTGTCACTGTACCCTCCACACACCTCCATTCACACAGCCACCACTGGTTTGCTCTGGACACAGGGGGCTCCAGGGATGGAATAGATTTGTGATCCCTACTGAAGAGCTACTGGGAGTTTTTTAACTATGTGGTCTTAGAGGTTACCTGTTTAACAAGGTTTAAAGTCCATTTACGGCCACACCTGCAGGAAAGTAAACACTGCACTTCAACACTGCAGAATTTTCTTTCTTAAACTACTTCGAAACCAGCCCTACAAGGCAAGAGTTCCTTACCCCTATTTCAAAATTAAGAAAATAAATGCACTTTGCATCGTTTTGAGGAGTAAAGAATGAACTAAGCTACTTGCTGGTAATTAATACTGAAGTGCTGGTGTGTTCTGGCAGCACCTTTTGACTTGCTCTGTCTGTGTCCAGCTGCAAGAACAAGCTGTACCTGGAGAAGCTCCCAAACACCAGTGTGATAATTCCCTTCCACAACGAGGGCTGGTCCTCCCTGCTCCGGACAGTGCACAGCGTCCTGAACCGCTCCCCTCCCGAGCTGGTGGCAGAGATCGTGCTGGTGGATGACTTCAGTGACAGAGGTAGGGTGGCTTGTGTGTGACACCCCCTCCATGTTTCCCTACCTGAGGGATCAAAGCACTTGCAGATACGTGTATAATGACCTGAGGTTTTTGGCTTGCCAGCAGCAGAGCTCAGGGGAATCTTGTTTTAGTACATTGGAAAGCAGAAAAATTCATGTTTCATGTTCAGGGTGTGCTGGTTTAGCTGCTGCTGGCATGGACTGTCCTGTGTTCTGGGCAGTGTGAAAAGCCAGGGAAGCTAGTTTTAATATTCAGCTAAGGGGCTGAGTAGCCCTTAACATGAAATGTTAAATGTTGACTCTTGAAATAACCAAAAAAAACCCAAGAGAGAGGAATAGCTCACTCCTTACATTCTGCCTTCTTTTTTATTCTTTTTTCCTGGACACAGAACATATAAAAGAATCCCTGATAAAAGGTTTCCACCTGGGACTGTCTATGATTTGGCTTGCCTTTCTCATGAATTTTTTGCTCCTGGAAAGTAAATGTGCAGCATACAAACCTTTGCTCTCTCTTGCTGTCAGATTCCCTCCTTATTTTGTACTGCACTGCCCAGAGTAGTCCCTTTGGACTGGGTAGAAGTGCTCTATGCTGAGGTGTGGAGTCACTGGCACCTCACATCAGCACTAATGGAACAGCCACTTGTCATTGCAGCAGCAACATGTGCATGTAGTTGGTGAGATCTTTTTCTCTGAACCATTTAAATGGTGCCTGATGCAAATTTGGCTGTGCTTTGTCTTGTGTTTTGCACCCTTGCTGTGGTGGAAAAAGCAAGTGAAGGAGGAATGAATGCCCCATCATGTAGATGTTGCAGAGCTGCAGAGATCTCATGGGAAGTCCTCTGACTGGGACTGGAAAGGGCACAGTGACTTTGAGGGGTTATGGTCAGATCTAGCAACTGTATTTTCTCCTTTAAAGTTAAGTCTATTTAGCTTTATGAGCTGCAGAGTTCAAGCCACTGATATTACTCAGGTGAGGCAAAAGAGTTTTTTGTACAGATACTAAAGGATACATCTCCAGAAATCTGACACATAGGACGCCCCTAAATGAGCTTGGAAACCAGCTTGTGAATATTTAGTGTTCTGACCTATCCCAGCTTCCAAATAGGCACTGCCCAACAGCTGTAGTACTTGCTCTAAAGTTCTCCTCTGATTAGTTTGCAAGCAAGGCATGCTGCTGTGGAGAAATCAGTGTTACATGAAATAAGTATTTCTTTAGAAGATTTTCAGGCTAAGGTGAGGAGAAGGAAAACCCACCCTCCTGATAATGTCTTTTTACTGCTACTCAGTCTAGAAGCAAATTAGACAAGTTCATGCTGCAACCACAAGTGAATTGTGCAGATGGGTTCCTTTTCAGAGAAGTGGAAGTAATGAATTCTGGTTTCCTGTGGATCTGTTTTCCTTGTTCTTTAGATGTGCCCTGACCAAGTGAAAGAGAGCTGCTCCTGTGCTCTTTGTCCAGCTTGCTCTTCTCTGTTGCACCTGCCTCTGATAAGACACAAACTCTTCTCCCTTGGTCATCCATCTTCCATACAAAGGTTGCAAGATGTTTCTGAGATTCATTTGTGTGCAGCATCTATTTATAAATAGATATAAGAGACTCCAGATGCTGGACAGTGAGCTGAATTGTCAAGGGAAGAAAATAACACTCATGCAAAGAGAGTGTGTTATTAAAAACTGGGGTTATTAAGAACTGGGGATTCTCTTTGGGGGAGATTTTTCTTGGTTGGGTTTTTTTTTTTGAACCAGAATTTTCCTGCCAGCACAGCTGATTTCTGTGCACTGGGACAATTACTGGTTAGGATGAAACATCTTTCCTTCAGTGCTGTCAGTTCTGTATCTGCACTTTTCTTCCTTAACCACACTGAGGTTGGCTTCCACATCCCTCAATGGGCTTAAATAGATCCTTACTCTTAGGGGGCTCTTAAGTGCTAATGACACGATCTTGATTTGAAAGGCTGACAGTTACAAATTTCTGGTTGTAACTTATCCATCGTTTAAAAAAAACCAAAAACCGAACAAACCAAAACCAAACAAATAAAAAACCCCTAAAACCTAAACAACAAACACTTTAACCCAGTAACTGAGAATTGATAGTTTAATGCATGAAACTGAAATGCATGAAGGAGCAGAAGTTCCAGGAAAACTTCTACTTCACGTGTTATATGTTTGAAAAGGGCACATTCTTGGATCTGAACTGTTAGGCAACTGCTGTGTGGTTATCTGTTTCTTATGATTAAATTGAGCAGGTAATAAGAACTCTGTGTCCAAGGTGATGATCATCACAGCTGTGCCACAGAACTGGAGAGCAGTAAAAAGAAAGAGAAGAAATGTCTTGATTTTTCTCTGCAAATCATAAATGATTGGTCCTGTGTATTGTCTGTGAGAATTCTGTGCTTCCATTTGAAATAACAGTCCCCCAAATTTGTAGCAACATCTTTCTTTTAAAGTTATAGAATCACTATCAGATGTAGTGACAGTAGAGGCCACGTTTGAGATCAGAGGGGCATAGTATAAACAGTAAATGTCATCTCCTTTCCTGAAGAGATCAGTAAATCGTTGCCATAAACTCCTGTGAAAAGCCAAAGATGGAAAGAATAATCACTCTATAAAAAAATCTGTTGTTAATTTTTTTTATCAAGAGGTTACTCTGACAGGATAAAACATTGGATATCTCTGCTGTGCCTCATGCTGGCCTTTCACTCAAGGGTTGTCTAAACAGACCTTTACAACTTTAATAACTCTTTAAAGAATAATCTTCAGTAGCTTGACCTTCCCTGGCAAGGAGACGCTCTCTTGCCAGAATTTCTTGTGTGCTGACCTGTGCTGGGGTTAAATGTGCTGGGGTTTGCCAGCTGCCCTTGAGGTGCTGCTGAGGTTTCTCTCTTGTTCTGCTGTTCACTGGTTTCTGAGAATGGTGATATTGGTGCTGATCCATCAGTCTCTTTCATCCCTGTGTCTCATACATGGAGAATCTTTGCTGCACATGAAGTAGAGAGGACTTCAGTAATAATAGAAATAGTAAGTGTGGAAACCTGGCTACTGCAAACAGTTTTTTTCCTGACAGATGTTATTTTCATATGTTTTTCATCTGGTTTTAAGCTTGAGAGTAAGGAATTTTTGGTGTGTCTACGAAGAGGGCTGAGAAGTTGGCTAGCAGAGTGACAGGAGAGTGAAGACAGATTTCTGGGTTAGTTGGTGGCTGCTGTGGTCTGCAGCAAACCTGAGGGGCAGCTGTGGCCGTGCATTACTGGAGCTCCCGGACAGATGAATCATCATCTGGAAGTGTCAGCAGCCATTTATTGCTTAATTTGTTTGAAAGAGACAACTCTGTGACCTTTAGCAATAAACATTTTTCATCCAAAAAATGCTGTCCTGATGACAGCAAATCTTAACAGGGAGCAGCAAAAGCTTTACGAGTCATGTTTTTTAAATGTTTCCTTTGCTTTGTACTTGCAAAGTCAAAATGTGCTGGAACAACTTGCTGTCTGGATTTTTTCTTTTTTTTTTTTTGGCTATGCCTGCAGTATAATGCAAATGGTCCAAATCTAAAAAAAAGGCTGGAGCCTTACCTCACCCAGATTTTGTGCTGGATGCCATGTCAGCCACATTGCTGTGGGAAAGGCTGCCTGTCAGTGGGGTCGGTTGCTGTGGTGGTTCCATCCCCTTTGCCTTGAGGTGCAGACCATGTTGTCAACTCCAGCAGCTCCTTCCAAATCTTCCTCTGTGGGGATTCCCTTGGTAGGTTGGGTTGGCTTCAAAGGAGCTCCCTTCTGTCACGTGCCATTGGTTCAACAGAGTAAATATTCCAGGGCTATTTTTTACTTTGTCTGTTGATAGTCTCTGCTATCAGCGTAGCATTAAGACTGCTATAATGCTTTTTTCCCCACAAACTTGGTTGAGATATGTGATGTAAGAACTTTCTTCCCAGTTCAAAACACTTGCAGAGATTTTCTGTGCAGCAGAATATGGGTTATATTGGAAAGGGAGACACCAATTCAGCAAGCTGTTGTTGGAGAATAAGAATTAACCTGCCCAGCACTGGCTGCTTCTTCCTGCATGGTACAGAGAACTGCTAAAGAGAGCCACAGACTGACCTCCATGGGTTTGATGAACCTCAGCTATTGCAGGGTGCTCCAAAATAATGCCCACCCTTCTGGATAAGCAGAAATTGGAATGCAACACACGTGAATTACCACTCTAGAATTCCTGACCGTAAAAACTCCTAGCTGTGGCAGTCCTGTGTGGATTTGTGGCTTCACTTTTAGTTTCTATAGCTATTCTTTAGGTCTGATCTCAGTTAAATTAAGCCTTTTCATATGCTGGCTTGCAGGATACTAATTACATCCCTCTGAGCTTATGTTACCAGAATGGCCCTAAGTAAACTAAAATGATTTTTCTATGTTTATCAGTTTTCTCCTGGGGACTGTCATGTGAAATTTGTTTGCTTTTTGAATATCTAATTACCATGCTGCTGAGTGGGAGTTTGGTTCTACTCTGTCATAGAAATGGAAGGAGGAGAAGTGGAATTGCAGGCCAGTTTGTAACACTGCAGGTTTTTCTGTCAGCTCTGATGGCATTTTATTATTGATAGCAGGCAACGAGTAACAGACAGGCAGTTCATGGTTCTTCAGGGTCTGCTTCAGTCCCTGGGCCTGCAGCCTGAATTGCTGTGGTGAGAAATGGAGCTGTTCAGCTCTAGTGTCTGTCTTGTACAAAATGAATTGTTGGTCTCCACCTAATTCTTGTAGCTTGTGGACACCTCTGCTGTAAAAGCTGTCCCTGTATCCATGTGAACAGATGTAAAGCTGTCCTCTGTCTCTCACTAATAAATGATCAGCCTTAAGCTGGAGGAACAGAGGATGGCACATCCCTTTGCAGGATGCTTGTCAGAATGTTCTTTGCTTTTCACCTGATACGTACTTGGTAGCCCATCACATATTCCTGGTGAAAGACAGAAGGCAAAAACTCTTTGATTTGGAGGAGAGGTCTCTTACAAGTGCAGAATTAGAAATAGCTGAGTTTGGAAAGCACATCTGGAGATCATCTAACCCAATCCCTCTGCTCAGCTACAGCAGGTTTCTTCAGTTCTTATTTATCCACTCAAAATTTGAAAATTTCCAAGGATGGAGACTCCATAATATTTCTGGGGAACCTGTTCTGCTGTTCAGTCACTCTGTCAGTGACCTAGTTTAAAAAAAAAGTAATTAAAAAAATAACTTATCTAGGAAACACCTGTAAAAGAATACGTCTAAAACAAATTAATTGTTTGCATTTATGTGCTTCTGGAACAAACTGATACCATGGTTTTTTCACCCTTTCCCTTAATGTCAGACATGGTAGGATTTTTCCCTTTTCACCCTTTGCAGCAATGGAAATTTAAAAATTCTTCAAGACATTTGAATCTTACTGTGTGCAGGAGGCTGTGACTTAATTGCTGAATGTCATTTAAAAGAAGCATCTTCTGGTGTACTTGAGGCTGGCTGTGTGCACACAGGAGAGGGTACACACCATGTGGGGTTTATCTTATTTTATGGCTGAGCTTGACAGAAATCAGTGATTGTGGCTAAGTGCTTAAATTTCACATAAAACTCACGTTTCAGCATTCAATTATTTGCATATTGAGTGACAGCCTGTTCTTACTTGTTTTTAAGATTACTTTGCTATAAATGACAGTGTTTTAGAACAAATGTTGTCCCTTGTTGAAGAAGAGAACTGCAGCATCAGTCATCTCCAAAGCATGAGTTACATGCAAAGCACTGTGTTGGTACCATAATAAAGCTGGATGTGGCAGCACTGAAAATACTGCAGTCTCCAAACATCAGGATTGTTCTGGAAGTGTTAACCCAGCTGGGCCCTGTGCCTTGTGGTGTGGCATGTCTGTACAGTGACAAGATGCAAAAACTGAGCATCCTTCTCAGAGAACAGTCATAATCTGCACCTGTCTCTGGGAGGCAACAACAGCTTCCAGCCCAGGTATTTGAATTTATGTAACCCAATATGACAATAACATTTGCAAAGTGAACCTTCTGGCTTTTACATTAAGCATGGTCTGGTTTAGGGAGTGGTTACCCAGAGGGCTGTGTAAATACATCCTTGGCTGCAGTGCATTTCAAGGAGACAGTTTTATTCTGAGCCATGTGTATGGGAACTCATTTTCCCTTGGGTAGTTGTTGTGGAGGTTATGGATTTCAGCTTTATCTTCCAAGACTACCCAGTTACCTTGAACCTCATCTTAATTTGTGAAAACTTTTTTTTTTTTAGGATTCTGTTCTATTTTTTTGTAAAACCTTTTAAAAATTTTTCTTACTCCTTCCCCATTTTCACTCCCTTTTTCCTTAGCTGTGTGTGTTCAGCAGGACTTGGTGCACTCGGACTTGGAGCTGGGGTTTGGGAGGCAGTGAAGCACTGTGGGCCTGGAGTGTGGTGTGTGGCCATTGCTCACCTTTGAAAGGCAGCAGGGGCCTTTTAGGCCTTGGAACAGAGGAGTCCAAGGAGTGTTTTCCCCAGGCAGTGTCATCTCAGCCCTGGGTTTTGACCAGCATCGTTTGCCCTGTCCCCTCACACAGTGCCCTGGAGTTGCCCTGGATATTTACACATTCTTAGAGCCCATCCTTTCCCAAATCAGAGAGAAGACAACCAAATCCTGCTTTTTCCCTTGGCAGATAAATCCCTGTGACATTTTAAACCTCTCTTTATATTGCAGTACAAGTAATTCTGGAGGTATGGGATAATCTGAATGGAAAATGAAATGTGAGTGAGGCAACTTGGCTGAACCATGAGCAGCATGATGTGGTCTGGAGGGCAGAAGTCACTAAGAAGTGTGGTGAGAGAGAGGGCAAGGGGTGATTAATGTGTCATTTGGTGCAGCAGCAGGTATACAACAAATACAGCTCTGTTCCATTAACCACATCTGCCAGGCCTTAATTGAAAGAAATCATGTTCTTAGTATCTGAAATAGAAAAAGGTTTAATACTGGAATTCTTTTTGATCTTTAAATGGAACAGTAACGGATTTATACAGCTAAAGAGATTATCTTTTCATCTTTAGGCACATGCACTGTAAAAGTAATTTTCTTTTTCTCTTAAATGCACTAAAGTGCATCTGGTTAGTACATCTCAGAATATGGAGTGACTGTGCTTAGGACAAAGTGATGACAGCCTTTCTTGCTGAATTATCAATACATTTATCTTAAAGCTTTTTACTGTAAAGTACAGAGAAAAGAAAAAGCCAAGCTCTTTTGGGCCCACTGCTTTTCCACACCCTTTTTTTAAGTGTTGCTTTCAAGCTTTCTCATAGAAGTTGTGGTAACTGTTGTCCCAAACAACTGATAAAAAGATTATTTTTGTAAATTAAGTCAGTATAAAGGGGGTATTTCCTTGTCTTTAGAATTCATTGGAAACCATCTCAGGTCTGTTTAGACTCATAAATAATTTCTCTGAAGTAACAGTCAGTGAGACTGATCTCCCTTTGGGTAAGTGGGAGAAGGTTGGTTCTTCTAGGTGGAGAGATGTGATGTTTCTTCCCCAAACTGCAGCGTGACTCCCAGGTAGCCCAGCAGAGCAGGGCTGTGGGTGTAGGAGTGAATTTGTGAACTCACCAACACTCTTTTCCATAGTGGGCACCAAGGGGAGAAATAAGATGAAAGCTGGTGCAGATGTGCCATTTTAGTTTATGAGAAGAGAGTAATTTGTTATTCTCCATTTCTGGAGGTGTCTTGTGGGTGTGGGATACTTTAGATAACAGTGACAGAGTCTGCTTTGGATCAGAGTGAGATGTGGATGAGATTCAGTTTTATGTTTTCCCTTCTCTGAGTATTCATTTTTTATGTGTCTTTAATGTCTGTACTCACGTATTCCCTTCCTGAAGGGATGTCTAAAACCTGCACTGTTCATTAGGCAATGGCTGAGGAGCATTAAAAGCTTATTCTCTGGTGTTCTAAAAGGCATGAGCACCCATTGCAGTTGTTTACTACAGGTTTGTTTTTGACAGCCTAAATTAACTAACCAGTTTACTTTTCATCATCTTGTATTAATTTCTCTAAGATCAGTTGCTGTGGCTGTAAGATCCTTCTAGAAAGGAGAGGAGGTGGCTTTAAAGGTTGAGTTTACTGTGACCTCTTTCTCAGCTAATTATTGTGTACTGAAGGATGTCTGGCAGTCTAAAGTTTAAAAATAAATAAATAATTGAGAAGCAGAGTTTCCATTACAGCTCATTAAGTAAATCTCAGTGCATTACTTGCTACTAAGAAACCCTACACATGTAGCTTTTGTTAGAGGAACTTTGCAGAAAACAGCTTTAATTTTTTTCTTCTCACCTTGAAGTACATGTCCTCATCTGCTAGGAGTCAAAAATCTAGATATCTGCCAGCTGCAGTGCAAATCAGCATTTTAATGCTTTCAGCTGCTTCGCTATAGAAGTTAATTAGAAATGTGATTCAAGTACCCTCTGCCCATATATGATATCTGTAACTGGTAATCATAGTTTCTGCTATTTAAACCTGCATTTGGGGTGGTATTAACAAAGCAGCTGTGGCACACAGAGACTTGGATAAAGGTGGAAACTTCTTCATTTTGAGAAAATTGGAAGCTAAATGCTGCTTCAACTGAAAAACAAAAGTGGATAAACCAAACCACGTTCCTTTTCTAGTTTTAAGTGCAGTGATCTTTTCTTTGTAAAGAGATGCACACCATTCTCTCAGTGTAGCATCAGTTCCTGAGGACCTCTGTTGCCTGTTACCCACAACAGGGATGCACTGATGCACACAGTGGTTTAACTGTGCTGAGCAGGGGGAAGCCAAAGCTCCAGATTTAAATGCAGGAACCTTCAGCTGTCAGTCCTGCCCTGTCCTCTGTCATCCAGATAAAATGAATGTGTTACTTGAGAATGGTATTGCCCACAAGATGGCTTAGTTTTGGTATCAGTACAGCTGTGAACAGGCCTGGATTTGTGCTTCAGGATTTAATAGATTTTTTGACCTATCTAGCAGATGTCACTGACTTACTGTGATAGCTGCATTTCTCGTGAGTAAAGTAAACCAGAGTGTTGGGAACTGATGGTGAAGAGGTCTAGAAGAAGAGTAAAGTGTGAGTTTATAAAATATACTTCTGGCATAGCAGACTTTGTTACTCCAAGTAAATTGTGTGTGTTCTCCCTGCAGCTGTATTGGTAGGTTTTCATTTGCCAAATACATTGTTTTCTCTTCTCTGACACACAGACTAAAAGACAAACCTCCTTCTTCTTGTCATTCATGGCTATTAATGTTTGAGCATCATTGTAGTATTGAAGGATTATCAGTTAATTTTCCAATATTCCAATTTGTCTGCAACGCCAAAGCAAAAACTTTGTAGTTCTCTGCTATTTAATTTTAGGCTTCATAGTTGTTCTTCCACACCTAGACACTTGAGATCAGAGCCTGTGGGATCTGAAGGGGTGCATTCCTCCCAAATCAAAGCCACTTTCAAGTGGGTTACATCTTGGGCCTAATGGACTGTTCTCTAACAAGACAAAATTCTGGAGCAGATTTCTGTGTCAATCCTTGTGCTCTTTCTGGAGTATTCCCTTTTTTGATGGTTTGCACAGAGCAAATACTGTCAGGCCAAGAAGTTCTTTTCCTCTATCAGCACTATTCATGTACAAAGACACCTCTCTGAAGACTGCTTTGTTTTGGCATCTTTTCTTTTTTTCCTCCAGCAAAACTCAGTGACTTTTAAGGCTTTAATCCCACAGCTTTGATATGGCCCAAAATGTTTCAGTAAGAACTGCCTTAACACTTGATTTGCCCACATCTCTTCATAGTGATGGCAAGTTCTGCCTTGCTGTTGGTTGTAGGCTTTAGGTTCATGTCGTGATACACCGTGCAGAGCGTCGCTGGCAGCAGTGGCTGTACCCTGACACAGAGATCCCTGGGCACAGAGGAGGCTTTGGAACAAACTTCTGAGATGCTTTTGCACCCCTGCTTGTCTCTCCAGTGCCCAGAAAGCAGTTGGTGTAGGTTCAAAGCAATTAAAGATTTTTGGAGTGCAGGCATTCCCTTGGTTAAATAACTGGATAGTCAAAGCTACTGATGTGGCCTTAAGATGAGCACGGAGATTCCTTGGGCTGAAGGCAGTATTTGGGACAGTAATGCCCTTCCTTGCCAGTCACCATGGCTACATCAAACTTGAGCTGAATATTAAGTGTACTGCAAGGAATTCACCCCTGTTTTGCAGCTACAAAGGCTGTGTAGGCCAAAACCTGCAGCTCTCCAGTGTGTGTGTGCCAGCACAGCAGCTCTGAGGTTAAAAGCAATCAACAGGAAACGACTGAGAGTCACAAAATACCCTCTGTAGATGAGATGTAGTCAACAGAAGAGGGAAAAACCTAAGTGGGTGCTTTAATCTTGATACATATTTAATGAAATGGGAAGGGAGAAGAGTGAACTAATGAGAATTACTTGACTCTTTCCCCTGAGAGAGATGGGATCTGGAAGAGGGGGGAAAACTGATCTTGTGGATTGGCCAGGTCAGTGTGCAGGAATTAAGAAGTGATTTATACTCCACAGGTTGGCTGCACTGCTCCTGAGGAACAAAAAGTGTTTAAACCTTTACAGCATGAAGGAAAGATAAGTAAATGGATTTTTCTGGATTCCCTCGGAAAGAAGCAGCTGGAATAGACTTCTTTATAAATCAAACTTTCCTGAGAGATTGAGAGGTTGTGCTAAGATGATTACTCCCTGTTTATTTCCCTGCTTGGAAATGCAGCCTGCTAAACTTTCCTTGGGATCTGAGTGTATTTAGATGCTAATGCCAGTAAATGTGAATTTTTCCATTTTAAAATTAGACCTTTGTCTCTGCATTCAGTGCTAGTATCTCCTGAAGGATACCTGAGCAGGGTTGGGATGCAAAAGTTGGCTTTGCAAGCTGAGGAAGTCGGGTGGTACAGGCAGGACAGCACTTTATGCACCTGAGTTTATCACAGCACAGGCTCACACCAGTGGTCTTTGCCCCACTACCTCACAGTCTGGCTTATTTCTTGGGCTCCACACTTCCACTTCTGTGAACTTTATTGTACCTAAAACAGAAGTTTGGGTTTAAGCCATTTAGAAAGAACAAAACCAGTAAGGTTTTCAGCAAACCCTTTTAATCTTTGTTGAAGTCCAAACAGTGCTGTATTATTGAGTGGGGTGGTACACATTCAGCTGTTGTCCCATGCACAGAAACCCTTTCTCCCTGAGTTTTGGTTTGTAAAGTTGTGCTGAGACCCAGCACTGGCGCAGAATGGGCAGTGGAAACTGGGCCCCCTTCCCTTTTGGAGGCCACCCCAGAACTGTAATCAGTGAAGCAACAAATATTAATTCTCTCCCTTCCCAGACCTTTTCCTCGTTGTAAGAAGATTCAACTTGGAAAGTTATGATCAGCCTAATCAATTTTCTATTACTGAAACTGGTGCTCATAGTACAATTTGTTAAATCAATTTATTATCCTCCCAACCAACTTGAGTGATCAGAGCATGAAAACATTGAAAGAAAATTAAAACTAGTGGAAGTGCTGCCTGTTTGGATAACAGCACATTTTGCTGTTTCAAAGGATTACTCATCTGCACCAAAACAGGGAGAGAAGTTAATTTCAATGATTTAGAATCTTCTATTTCAGGGAGGCCTGGCTTGCACATTGTGATGGATTCAGGAAGAAGTATAATTCGTTCTTAAATTGTTAAACAGCACGTTAGGGCCAAGTATCCAAGTAAAAATGAATGGATTCATTTGTAATCTTAAACAAGCATGTCTGTGCGTGGGAGGGTAGGGATGGCAGGCTGGGGTAACCTGTAAACAAATGCCAGATGCACAGTGGCACTTCAGGCTTTGGTGCTGGAAAGCAGCCAAAATAACCTGCAGAGAAGAGAAACAGTCCTTTTCTGCCTAAAATGGAATTCTGCAGATCCTCCAGTCCTGTCCTCCCGTGCCCTTCAGTGGGAGGGGGAAGTTCCCTGGATTTTCAGAGTGCAGTGGCTCTCCCATCTTCATATCTGCAAGCTTCTGAGTGTAAACTAAAGCAAAGCACCTCAGCAGGTGCCACCATCCTGTAGGGCAGAGGGACCTTTGGAAGGTGTCTGGGAATGTTTCTGATTTCTGCTGCACTGTTCCTGCTGGATTGGGTTGATGATACACAAATGGCAGGTGCACTGGAGCTGCAGATGTGCTGTACAGTGTAAAATTCAGAAATCAAAGCTGATGGTATCATATGAACTAGAAAATGTTGCACTGGTGGGACAGGGGAAGTATTTCACTCAGAGTTCTTTCTCAGGACATAAATCTCTATAATAATAATTTCAAGTCATGGCCGGTACTTAAAATGAGTTGGTTTTTTTTTTTTTCTATGGCAAATATTGGTATTCCCTTCCCTGCCAAATACTGCAGAGCTGTTACAGGGACTATAAGCCATTAAAAGAACAAAAAAAAAGAGATCTGTGGACTCTTTTGTCTTCCTCTGGCTTGGTTTTGAATTTCTTAGGTGCCTGTTCAGGTGACAGAGTGCAATGCTGGAATGAAAAGTCAGCTGGATATGAGGAATTCCAGTCTTGGAAAGTCCTTGCCACACCACAGGTAGTCACCAGACTGGTGGCATCTGAGGGCAGCTCTGCTTGGATGAGGCCAATAGAAAGGAATACAGTAAGACCACCACAGAAATTTAACCTAAGGGGAAAAAATGCCTTATTTTGGAAAGTTTAGTGCTGCTTCTGTAAAACAGGCTGCCTGTTGAAGCTTTTCTGCTCTCTTCACACAGCTTTATTTACAGCTCAAAGTAAAGAAAGTGGCAGTTCTTGACTGGTGCTGTTAATGTATACACTGTACATCAAGTTTATTGCAAAGTGTGTTAGCAAACTACCAGCCTAGTTTTTAATCTGCAGATAATCTTACTCTTCATTTATATTTTTGGGCTGTGTTACTTTCTTTGCCCAGCATAGGCACAGCCACTGGAATCCATCCAGTTCACCTAACAACTTTCATTAAAGAAAATAGCCCTTGTAATAAAAATTACTCAGTGTGACAAGATTGTATAATGTATTTTTTTAAAGCTTCATAAAATTTTGTAGCGGTTAGTGCCACTTGTTTGGGTTTTTTTTTTAATTTTCTTTTAAAAGAAAAAAAATTGGCTTAATTGGGACAATATTTGAAATAGAATGAAGTAACTATTTTCTGTCTGGGTGCATAGAAGCCAGGCTGTGTGGCAGGAATAGCACAAGGATAAGGAATTAAGAAATCTTCTTGAAAAGCACGTTTTACTGAGTTTTGTATCTTGTAAGGTTGCTCAGAAGTCTGGGACTCTTCACTTAGGGAAATAGATGCAATAAACTCTGCCCACTTGCAGTTCACAATAGGGAAGTCTTAATCTAACAAAATGCAGTGATCAAACATGGATTTTTCTGCAGCAGTTGGGAGGAGCAGCTTACCTGAGCATCATCCCTCTGGCTGCAGGGCAGCCCTGAGCTGGTGTGTCCCCTGCAGCAGCACTGAGGCAGCACCTGCAGCTTCTCCTTGCTCTCCCAGCCTTCAGGGACATGATTGCTGGTGTGTGAGGTACTTCTTCCCAGTGCAGTGAACAGCAGGCTCCTCTCTGCAAGCATGGAATGCTTTGGTATTTTCCTGCTATGGACATGTAGTAAGGAAGAGCTGAAGAACCAAACCCAGCTTTTGGGAATGCAGGGAGAAGTCAGTGGATTGGGCTCTCTGCTGTCTCTTTGCAGAGTACTTGCCTGAGAAAGCTTCATGGCTCTGATGCCTTCCTTTCTCCTGTTACACAATAAAAATGGGGGAATCTCAGGTTTTAGCTGCTTGTTCATCAGTACATCCAAATCACCCTGTCCTCAGGCAGCATAGCAGAGCAGCCATCATCATCACAACTGCTATGGCCAAGTTCAGTGACTCTGTGTTCTCCTTCTGGGGTGTGGGTGGGAGCAGATCCCAGGACAATCTCGTGTTTGGTAGCAGGCTGAGTGTGCCATGCTCTTACCCCTGGAGGAGTCACTTCAGCTGCCTTCAGATGAAATTGCATCACAAACCAGAGCAGTTCAGAAAGGCAGAGGATGCTAAAATGGAAATAATGAGCACACATGTGGAAGACAAACCTCTGGGATCTTTCACAGTCTCATTTTCTCATTTTAATCAAAATAAAGAGCTGAAGAAAGTCTCACTGTATTTTCCATTGGTTTGGAGCTTTGGAATTTTTAAGACTTCCCAGTGCTTTTTAGGTTTGGCTTGGATAATGTAAGTATTGTGGGGTCTGATCTTCAAAGTGTCTTCTGCTATTACCAATCTCTGGCTATTGTTAGGGAAATCAGACTGAGAGTGTCTGTGGGATGGTTCCCTCCTTTATTATAACAAGCACCAGCAACCACTCTCGTGTTTATCTTGTCTTGGGCACATTAAGTGAGGTCTGCATCCTGGTTTGGGCTTAGCTGATTTATGCTTGAAGTGAGGATTGTTTGTTCTTTGCAATGAAACAATCTTTTGTGACAGACTAACAATGGCAAGGGATGAGCTCTGATGTTAAACAGTGGTAGCTTTTCTTTCTTTTTTTTTTTTTCTTCTCGTTTTAAGTCTACCCACTGCCTCAGGAGGGAGGCAGCTGCACTAATAATATGTCTAGTCTCTGTGGAAGGCCCTAATTTGAAAAATCTGTAATTGAGTGGACAAAATTTCTAGTTGCTTGAGAGGATCTATTCAGAGGAAGCCTGAAAAGGATGAGGGAAAAGCACACTAGACATCAAGAAGTCCTAAGGGCTCTATTGAGCAGAGAGACCTATGTAGATATTGTGGGACAATTACACTTGTCAGGCAAAACACTGAAAAGGATCTGAGAAAAAAAAAATCCTGGGGAATGTTAAACAAAGCTTTGAACAGGGCAAAGAGCTTCCTGGGAATACCTCAAAAGCAAGGAGGTAGATTTGGGTGAGCTCTGAAGGAAAGCACATGATGGCTGCTTCAAAGAGCAGGCACAGAATGTGTTACAACAGGGCTTCTGACCATTTTCACAGTTGCCAGGTCAGCACAAGGGGAAGAGCTCATAACTAGGTTAAGTTTCTTTGCTCCTTTGCTCTTTTCAGCGAGCTGTTCCAATGCTCAGCCTCCCTGGTGCCCCATTCAAGGACACTTTACTGCTGTTGGCCTTCCCAGCCCTGCCTTTCATGCCTCCTTTGGAAGCTGAGGAAGATGTGCAGAGTGGAGAGGATGTGTTCACTACAGAAGGCAAATAGCCCTGTGAGGTTATTTGTATTTCAGTGATTGCCTCTAGTCAGGTTTTTGTTGTGTGAGAGTTTAAGTTACTTGCTGAGATGTAACATACTAAGTTTGGGCTAGTGAGGCTTCTTTCCTGCATCGGTTGCTGATGGCAGTGAGTGGTGTGGGGTATTAATGAACAATCCCTGGCACCCTCTGAATGGGGTTTGCTGTCAAAACTTCAGATGCCTAAAAGATCAACCCATTAGTGATGAGCCCAGTGCCAGCTCAGCCTATTTTTAGGTTTGTCTTTGCTGCTTCACTCTTTGATGTAAAGACAGCTGTGTTCCCCTCTCTCTTGATGCAGACCAAACTTTTTATCTCCACTTTGGAACAAGCTGTCCATTGTTTTGATCACTCAGTGATCTTTCTCTGCAGCTCTCCTGTTTGAATTCTTGTTAATTGTGGTGACTGCCAGTGTCTTGTGTTAATTCAGATGTGGCTCCAGTCCATGTTCAGTAGCGTAAATATTTCCACATATAAATGCAAATCTCCTCTGATAAGCTTTTAACAAAGCCATCCCCATACACACTGTGGCTGTGCCTGCCTTGCAGCTTGGAGGGGTGTCCGACTAGGTTTTTTCCTGGTTTTTACTTATGCATGAGTGGAGGGTTATGTTGTGTGTTTTGAAGAAACCAAACATAACTTAAATGCCCTGAGTGTGGTTTACTTCTGAAAATAAATTCCCCAGTGTCTCTTCTAAGTTACAGTGGTTTTTCCAAGTGTCCAAGAATCCTGGCTCGGGGTCTGCCAGCTGTCTTTTTATTCCTTTTCTTCTTCCTATGCTGCTTTCTGTCTCATCCTATACTCTTTGTTCCTTTTTTTTTCTCCTCTGTTTAATTGCTTCTGAGATTTTGGAACACCTTCAAAAGTCTTGCTTAGGCAGTTATTTTTAGACCTTTAAAAGAAGTCATTTTTACTTCTTTTTTCCTGTTACTGCATTTGTTACCTGTTGAGGCCATACTTCCAAAGACATCTTCTGGTAAAGGCAGAACTGCATTTTTAAGAAATGGGTTGTTACAGTGTCCCAACGTCTCTTTTTCATACAGAACACCTGAAGAAACGCCTGGAGGATTACATGGCCCAGTTCCCGAACGTGCGGATCCTGCGGACCAAGAAGAGGGAAGGGCTGATCAGGACTCGCATGCTGGGAGCCTCGGTGGCCATCGGGGACGTCATCACCTTCCTGGATTCCCACTGCGAGGCCAACGTCAACTGGCTGCCACCTCTCTTAGGTGAGTGGGGAGTTGTTGAAATTATTCCCACCTGTTGTTTTCCCCTCGTGCTGTTAAGTGGATAAAAGAGACATGGAATGTCATAAAAGGGAGAGCAAACCAACCACAAGACTCAAGTGAATTGTTGGCAACTTGTAATGTTTAATAGAAGATTTTTTTCTGTTCTGGAGTCCTGCCCTGTGCAGTAACCCTGCCATATGCTTTTGTTAATTAAAGAGCAGAAATCATATTCTTCTGTTCCCTCATTAAATGAAATCTTAAATAATTTGTAGCTTGGTAGAAGAGTAAACTATCACATGGTCATTCAACAGCTTGCAGAGAGGAATGGCTTTATGATACAGAAAGCATCTTTGCATACAGTTTTTGAGTAGCTTTATAACTATATTTAACTTCATAGTCTGTGAGCCTGTGAAAAATACTTGTTGTGAATGAGAGCTGCTGGTGTGTATTTGTAGAACATGGGCACTCTTTTCCAAGGCAGCACTGCATCTTTGAGGAGGTGTCAGTTCTGTTCAAGGATGACTCATGGAAGGGACAGTGCCATCTGTTTCTGGTACCTGTCTGCCTCTGGCCAGTACCAAACTCCTTCTCAGCCCTACTGTGAGTGACCTGTCAGAGCTCTCTGAGGTGTGACTTTCTCAAACAGGCTGTGGCAACAATCATCAAGTAGAGGTTTAAGAGTCAGATTTTCCCTCAGGATTGATGGATCCTGTTGCTTTCACTACAGTTTATATCTGGCAATAGTTTGAAACATTTGCAGCTTTATGAGCCCCAGGGAGGGAGGACAGAACTAGCTCCAGCACCATTTAAATGAGAATACGAAGAGGATGCTTTGATTTTAAAGCCCAGAAAGGATTTCTGTGAGATGTGTTTTGGAAGCTGAAACATCATTTTATCGCCTCTGCTCTGAGAGCTAACTTCCAACAAGAGACCATCTCAGTAATAAAATATTTTTAAAATTCCAGATGTTTATGCAGGAATTAATCCCGTGTCATATTATTTGGTTGGAAGAAAAGGTTGGAGGGGAGGAGGTAACACTTGCATTTCTTGAGCCTGCTGAGAGTACTTATGCCATTAGTCTGAAATGTTTCCTGCCAGACTCTGGCGTGACAATTAGGACTGGGTGGTGCAGTGGGTTATTCCCTGGATTGGGATCTGCACAGAAAGGTTCACATCCTGATCAGTTGTGGAAATGGAGATTGCTGGCTGAGTACAAGAAGTCTGGTTTTAGCCTGGCAGTCAGTTCTTGGTGGCAGTGTAGCTGTGTCTTCCTATTCTGCTTCTGGGTGATGGGTGATGATGTTTTTCTCTAAATGGTTGCAGAGGTAGCAGATAAATTGATATAAACTGGAGCATCTGCTCACCAGAGAGGCAACGAGGATGAAAGCTATGTCGTTCCTGGACAACTTCACATTTTGATGCTCTTTTTTTGTAATTTCATGGTCAAGAGAACCAACTGGTGCAGATTTTCTAACGTGTTTCTTTAATCTTCAGATCGCATTGCCCGAAACCGCAAGACTATCGTTTGTCCTATGATTGATGTTATTGATCATGACCACTTTGGATATGAGACCCAGGCTGGAGATGCAATGCGAGGGGCATTTGACTGGGAGATGTATTACAAGAGGATCCCTATTCCTCCTGAGTTGCAGAAACCTGATCCCAGTGATCCCTTTGAGTAAGTTACTGAAACGCTGCGTGCTAAGAGCCAGCTAATGAAATAACACCCTGCTGTAGGCTTGGTTTACACCTCAGCATAGCAAAAGCCAGAAGCTGGTGTTAAGCTACTTGCTTTTTTGGCAGCTCTTTGCTTTGTTGGTTTAAAAGAAATGCATTGTATAGTAGCTGTGAACACTCTCCTTTTCATTGCTGTTTTTTGCCACGTTAATCCTGCAGAAGTTAACATTTCATTGATAACTCTAATGTGTAACAATTAATGTAGTCATTTATTACTGGGATCTTTCAAACATAACTTTGTATCCCTAATGCTCTGCCAAAAGCAACAAACCAAAGGTGGGTTATGTGTCATTCCCAGGTGGGGGAAGAAGAAAACCTAGCAGAATAATTACAGCAATTTTGATGATTACAGTGCACTGCAGAAGTAAATCTGTGATCAAGTTGTCCTCTGCTGTTGCTGTGCTTGCCCACATTGAGACAGTTCTGCTGTCTTTTATGCTTCTGCAGTGTTTAAAAAAAACAACAAAACAAACAAAAAAAAAAACCAAACTCAAAACAAAAATAACCCAAACAAAACCCTTTTTGAGGTCAAACTCAAAGACTCAATCCTACAACTGAGGGAGAGCACCATGTGTGCAGCATACAGGTCCCTTGGGGAGAGGTTGTGTCCTGTGTCCTGTCACTTTATGGTCAACTCCTGCCAGTTTGGAGGAGAGGCATTGGCTGGTTCTGAAGGGAGCCAGGTCAGGTCCTCCTCATTTGCAAGTGGAAAATCGGTCGATAACACCAAAACAACCAAAACAAACTCTGACAGGGTAAAGGCAGCGGGAACATTGGGTGGTGAAAAGAATATTTGTCAAATCTTGCTTTGTTTTTTAAATGTTTAGCTAGAGATCTGTGTCTTTGAATGTTTTGTAATATGGAGTCTGGTTTTTCCTTAAGGTCTCCTGTAATGGCTGGAGGACTGTTTGCAGTCGATAGAAAGTGGTTCTGGGAGCTGGGAGGGTATGATGCAGGTCTGGAGATATGGGGAGGAGAGCAGTATGAAATATCCTTTAAGGTGAGCCATGTTCTCTGGAAATTACATTTGTTTTGAAAAGTAAGAATTTGTTCTGAGGCGCAGAATGTGAATGACCTATCTTGTCCTTGCTTTTGCGTGTGACTAAAGGTGAAAGAGCTGGGAGTGGTAAGGGAGTGCACAGAAGAAGCCGTGCTGATGTGAGCAGTCAGTTGTGAGGGTCACTTTTGGAGCAGGGTTAGCTGGGGTGTCCCCTTTCTGTGGCCACAGCTCCCGATGCATGTGCTCTTGGCAGCCAGGGTAAGTCAGCTTGTGTAGAGCTCTCTGACTCTTAGGCTGCTTAGTGCTCACCCTGGAAAGATGGTGAAATACTCTGCTCCTTGAGGGAAGGATTCCAGTTCCAGGAGGACTTCAGTCCTCAACTTGAGTTCCCAGAGAGAACAACTTTGTAATCAATCAGCTGACTTCTGGCTGTGAGGAACTCAGGCTAATACTTACCTGGGAAGAAATCTTCAACAACTGGAGTCATAACTGCTGCTGGCAGTGACTTTGGATCATTATCTGCCTGGCTTGGGAACAGTTCTGCTACTGACTGATTGGCTGAGCTGGTCAGTCGAAGGCTTTAACAGTTAGCCAGTGGATCAAAAATGCATACTGAGAGTAACAAGCCACTGTTACCCACCAAGACTGCTGGTACCTATGTTATGTTGGAATTTGGCACTCTGAAATCCAGCTTGGGAAACTCAGCAGAATGTCCCAAACCCCTCAAGGCAAGTGGCCAGTCTTCTCTTCAGTAGGGGGAATCCTTCCCATAGCCTGGACCAAACTGAGTAAAGATTTCTCTGTTAAACTCTGAGGTTTCTTTCAGACGTTGAATATTTAATTTTACAGATGTCTGGATGCCACTGATAGGAGCTAACTGACCTCAGCACTGGGCTAGAAGTTGGCTGGGGTGCTACTGTAGTGCACAGTTTGGTTTCAGCAGCTGAAACTCTGCTCTCTCCCCTCACAAGGCATGGCTGATCTCTTACTAAACAGATTCCTGAATCTCCAAGCCTCTGTGCAATTCAAAGGATATCAATCCTCAGCAAGCCCTGTTGCCATACACACACCCCATGTGCTACTGGGCAGCAAACAGAGGGAGAAAAGACATGGGTTTTGAGACAGTCTCTTCTTCCATCATTTCCTCACAAGAACCTATAAGTCCCCTTGGATGTCCCATGTCCTCTGTAATGGTGGCAGGAAGGGAGGGGCGAGGGCACCCTCTTTGGGGGTGTCACTGTGGTTAGAGCCATTTCATCTTTGTGTTGCATGTAATGAAATTGTGTAAGGCACTCTTTCTCTGTGGGAGAGGCAGGGGCAGCATTCAGCCTCTTCCTCTCTGAAAATGCTGGTTTCCAAGAGTGATGACAGTGGCTGGGCAAGCCCTTTGTCTCCAGTGCCACAGCAGACAGTCACACTGCTTGATCTTCAGGAAGTAAGACTGCCTCATTCATCTGTTTGCTTATCCCCTCTGAAACACCCTGTGTTTTATTTCAGTCCAGAGATGGTAATTTATTGAGGGATAAATTTGCTTTAATTAATCTCTGCAAAGACCACCTTTTTTCTTTCATTGTGCAACAGAAAAATGAAGTTTTCACTGAAAGAGACTCAGTGTATTTTCAGAAATTAAGATAAATTGATACATTCATCTGTGGCTGATAGATTTAATAATTCTGCTGGAATTGCAAGAATAGAAGGTTTGTTCACAGAATTTATGAAGCTATGACATTTCCTGGCGAGCTTAGAGCTACGTTTTTACCTTTAGAAGCAGACAGAGATTTTGTAGTTAAAGGTGCACTGTCAAATAATTTAAAGCTCTGGCTTTAGGCGTGAGGTCCCTGCTTTCATATTATTTATTATCTCATGGGAATTCAGATTCTAAGCATGCCAGATTTACAGCCCACCTTTAACAAAGGATCTATTCCTGTCCTTGGGTGTTGTGGGTGCAGGTGCTCTTCTGTACTGCTGGTCTGTAATCCATTGCATTGGATCTGGCCTTCTTGAGCCTTACCAGGAGCACAGGGCTTTTTGGAGGGTTATTTTGTGTTTTGGGATGTTTTGGTTTTTTTTTACCTTAAGCATATTCTTTTTTTGGCCATTCATGGACTGTGCTTTGCTGGTTTTGCCTTTATTTTAAAATCCAGGGCTCTGTTGCTGAGAGACTGGAAATAAACAAGTTTATTTAGGAGCCTCTTCCCTTTCTTTTTGGAAATCATACATATTTCTGTTATCAGCTGGCTCTGCTTCCTTCTGAGCAGAAATCTTCAAGCAAGCCAACAGAGAAAGCATCAGTGTTTAACACCTCAGAAAAACATTTAGCTAGAGGGTGGATCAAACTCTAGAAGCCTTGCACCTTGTATGAAACATGTAGATCAAACATCACTAGGAAACATAGCATGTAGGAGGAACAAAAAAATTAGGTGAACTTTCTAACCTTAACTGCTGGTTTGTAGTTTTCTGGGTCTTAAAACAGAAATTTCTAGTTTAGAAACGAAGGAGTTGATCTATGCATTCCATATTCAAGCAGGAAACAGGCACTGCTTCCTTCTCTTGAGCTGTGTGTCTCCAGAGCAGCTCAGTGCCTCTGAGCCAGCCCTGCTGCAGGTCAGGGTGTGCCTGTGTCAGGTCACCCCACACACAACAGGCAGATCACCATCTCCAGTGGCAGTTACAGGTGAATTCCAGCTGCTGACCTTGGAGTGTGTTCTTGTTTTTTGGGAAAAGGGTAAACAAGCATTCGAAGCTGTCTCTGGGGGGTGTTTGTCACCTTTCCTTTCTGCTGCCTTGTGGTTCCTCTGCTCAGCAGACTTCACTGAGGTGGGGATTTTGCTCTTTTGGAGTCACTTCCTTATCTCTTCTCTCTTACAGTTTTTCCTGGTCTTCTTTTTTGATTGTGTGAACAAAACCGAATGCTTTACCCAAAGTTACAGAGGGCCTTTCCTCTTCTAAACACAATTTAATAGCTGCCTACGTAACCACTTCATTTTTTTGACATAAATGCATTTAATTTTGAGCAGTATGTGTGAAGCATTTAAACTGTTCCTTCCTGCAAGTGCTACTTTGTACAGCACTTATCTACGTTCAGTTTTATTTGAGATGCTGTTGCCTCTTTTCCAGTATTTTTGTGGCTTCTGTTCTGTTTGGCTTACGTAATCTTCACTAAACTGCTTCACACCTTTCTTCCATAAATACATAGTCTCTGATCTTTTTGGTTGTGGGGAAACAGAAGAGTAAAAAGGGATGTCTCTTGACTTGTATAGGCATAATTATAGATGTACTTTGTATCTCAGATATGAGTGGTGTGGTTCCCAGTCCACACTGTACTTGAAGACCAAAGAATGAGAATCCAGAATGTCCCTCGCTAGGTGATAAATCATTTCAGTTCTAGAAACATTTGAATTTGAAGATTGGAAAGCCTTCATGAATTGCAAAGGGCTCGGTGCAAACAAGCCCAATTGACAGTTGCCCTGGAAAGAACACTTAAAGGGGACATAAAAGAGCTGGTCAGTACTTGTGATCTTCACTTCTTGCTTCAGCAATAGAAAAAGAGCTGTTGCACTTACTCTGGTGATTGCAGGTCATTGCATTTTTCCAGGTCCTTTTCCCAAACCATCAGCATGGATTGCTTCTGATTTCCACAGCACAAAACGTTACATGTTTTCCAACAAATCCACGTGCTGCATAGCTCCTCTTCACTTGTGTGTTGCCTGCCTCTCCTCTGCCCCACGCCAGCAGCACGTTTCTGATTCCCATTTTGCCACTGGGCTCTGGCAGGTGCTTAGCTCGGGTGCAGCTGCCAAGGGATCCCTTCTGACAGCATTTCTACTTGTGTTGCTGAAGTTAGTGCTGATTGTGAGCCTGCACTGCTTATTCCAGGCACATACTCACACCACTTTCCAGCAGCTCACGTTTGCCCACACTGGAACAAGCTGGGCATTCTGCTGCTTTTTTTGTGGGTATTTTTTTTTTTTTTTAGCCAGCACATGCTGCTTAATTCTAAGGCTCTCAGCTGCAGTACAGGGTGGCTTCTCTCTCCCTTCCTATCTGGTGATGCACAGATCAGTTTCAGGCCATTGACTTGAATTTTTTACCTCTTTCCACCCTCTGTTTGGTTCAGGTTCCTGAGCAGCCTCCCACCAAGCAGCAGCAGGGAAGGGCTCCCCTCCAGTCCCTGAAATGTGACTATTAGAAAGTGCTGTCATTACTCTCAAATGCTCCAGACAGTGAGGAGGGGCTGTACTGGTGTGTGAGAGGTGCTGTGCAAACACACAGATTCCAGTGCCTCATGAGCTACCTTAATCTCTCAGAGAGCACCAGGTCTGAGCAGCAGGAGCAGCTGATGCTTCCAGTATAGAGGATTACAATTTTCCTGAATTATTGCCCTTGCTTTCATCCTCTCATCTACTTTGTTATGCAGAGAGCCCCCTTGACTTATCCTCTGTGTCCTTTTCTTCCTACCTTTCAGTGTCTGCTCACACAACCAGCCAGCTGCTTTCTGTTGGTCCATCCCATGGTCCTCAATTCTATTGTGTCTTGCAGAAGCAGCTTTATTTTCAAGGCTTAACTATCTTTTGTGGTTTTTTCCCTCTCTTGGGAAGCATTGGCTCACCATGGTGCAGTCTTTGGAAACCATAAACCTTGTATACCCAGGTAATTTGTGTTCACACACCAACTGCAGCATTGTATTGTGTGTTTGAGAGGAGAGGTTCAGCTGTCTTACCTGACATTGTTTTCTGAAATTGCAGAAAGGGAATTGGATCAGCATAACATTCCCATGTAGAGAATAGGTGGCATATTATCTGCTGCTTTCATAGCATACTGACTGAATCAAAGGCTCTGGAGTTGCTTTATGAATATGGAGTTACAGCTCTCCAGGCCACTGGGAAGATGGAAGCAATATCACCAATGTTATTTTATTTCCCTTGTGTAGTTTTTATTATTAGGGTGAGATTGTGGCCTTCGCTAAATCTTCTCAGTGTGCCCGTTGACCTCAGCATAGCCAGGTTTTCTCTTAATTCTAGCAGATTTGTCAGCTGCTGGATTCCAAGCCCAAAATGAAAATTGGCAAAATTGTGCCTGAGGAGGAAGAGAAATTTCCTGTTCTCTCTTGATGAGATCTGATTAGATTATTGTAAGAAGCACTGTCTGCCTGACCAGCTTTAATTCTTGTTCTTACGGCATAAATGGCTATTTGAAATCAGGTGCAAGTTCAGGCTCTGACGTGTTCTGTCATGTCAGCCAGGGAGTGAGGCATGATCTGTAAAACACCCAGAAGAAACTGGCTCCTGTGGGCTAAGGAGAAGGCAGTAAGTGACAGTCACTGGGACTGCCCCACGGCCCAGCACCGTTTCAGCTCTCTGACAGCACAGTATTTTTAGCAGTGTACATTCTGGTGTGTCCTGCCTGGGAACTGTACTCTGCTTTAAAAACAACCAAATATCAGTAACTGAGTGGAAGTGTTCCCTCAGCTAGCACACAGCTATTTTGGGTTTGCTTCCCTTGCAGTTACTCCTTGACAGACCCTTGCATGCAATTCCCTGACCTTTAGCTCTGGCTTTCTAATGCTTTTGTTAGCTGTGTTTTACCAATGCATATCACGCTCTTTCCCTCTCCCCCTTCTTCCAGTTGTATAGATAAGGACTGGTAATTGTCTTTATGGAGGTTGTAATGAGTTCTGTCACCACACAAAGCAGCTCACTAATAAAATAAATCAAAGCAGCAACGAATGAATGGAAAGCATGCCTTTAAAATTAGATTTGTACTGCGGGTGCCACACTGTCACTTGCAGCGTGAGGCAACGTTAAAAAGGCACAGAGGTGGAAAAGTGCCTTGAAAGGGTCACTGAGCTCTGCTAGTAAGGATTAGGAAGCTTTCCATTGCCTCCATTGCAGCATTTTTTGGAAATATTTTAAAGCATTATCAGGAAAAGAGCAAATCAAACTGATGTTAGGTTTTACTCATTAAGCAACTGAGTTAAGTAGCTTTTCTGATCACATCATTGCATGTGTTCATGTAACGTTGTCTTTTATGCCTGGAGTCTTGTACCAGGCTGGAGCTCCTGGCCCATCAGGTCTGTCCAGCCTCCCCCTCCTGCTGCCTCTCCAGCGTAGGGCTCCATGGATCTGTCTGATGCCACTTCACCAGCTCTGCAGCACAAGGACAGCTCTCTCCTCTCCAGCTGTACTGACTGCAGGGCTCTGCTGCTCAACTTACACAGGGACATCATGTTCCACAGAAGTGTATTCATGGTGGCCTGGCTGAAAGCCTTTCCTTAGAGATGGGGCAGGTGAGGCATCCTGGAGGCAGGCAGCAAAGAAAACTGGCTGGTGTTTGCAGCCAGGCTTGTGTTACACTAAAATGCAGCTGGTGTGAACCCCTCAGGCTTCTTGCTGCAGGGTGCAGGTTGTTGAGGAGTCTGTGCAGCAGGGCTCTGGGCTCTGCTGCTGCTCCTGCAGGTTTTTATGGTTCCCAGACCTGTTGTGGCTCATAGAGCCTTACACAAACCTTTTCTGTTGTAGAAACACAAACTGTGCCCAAATCCTTGTTTTCTCAGCTTATCTGTTAATTTCCTAGCAGTGAAATCACACTCTGGCCCTCTGCAGTCAAAAGCAGAATTGCTGCAGAACAAGAAGCATTTCTAATTTCATAAGAAACTTCACAGAGGCTGAGTGCTAGTTTCTTTTTCATCTCTTCTGCACCAGCCTCTCAGGACACAGCAGGGACAAAGGGAATAAAATTCTGTTGAAGGAGTGTTTGTCAGCTTTCTTCTTGTCTCTCTCACCATAACGACATGTAATTAAGTACCTTGAACTTTAGAAGTTGCCTGTGAAAAATATTTCTCTAACTGAGAGCAACCAACCTCCATTAAGTTATACGCAGTCAGCAAATGACTGTAATTACTAGGGCCAGCAGACAGAGCTGAAACTCCAGAGGACTTTAGTGTCAGAGCTAATAATTATGCAGCAGCCTTGGCCAAATATTTCTCTTCCGAGCTAAGTATTTAATATTGTCACTGTAGAATATTAATGGAATTGCCTGCTATGTGTGAAGCTGTTGACTAAGCTCATTGTACAGTGAACTGTGGTGGCTCAAATTAGCCCCAGTGAACGGGGAGATCAAGAGCTCTGCACCAGCCTGCCCAAAATCCACAGCCTTTGGGGGACTCCCATGGGATCCAGGGACAAATGGAAAGGCAAAGGCAGTGCCTCGCTTCAGGAATTCAGAAAGTCATTTGTTTGGCATTCTAAAGGGTGCTTTTTCTTTAAGTATTGATTGGGTATTTCTGTGAAGCACACAAATATTTCTTAAACTTAATGAAGTAGATTGGCTGGTTTAGAAAATGTCTGCTGTTGTTTCACTTGGATGAAATTACTACATCCATGCTATAAATAAAGAATAAAAGAAAGTTGTTGCAGAGCACTGGCACAAAGTGAAATCTTCCCAGATGGGGAAGGAAGCTTTTGGGCCCAGTCTAGACATTAACCAAGCATCAAGGTAGTCCTCTCCAACTAGTAGTGTGTTCTAGTGACTTCCTGAGGGCTTTTTTAAAGCTATTTATGTGTTCACCAGGCAGAGATTTCCACTTAATTGTAAGGCTGCAAAAGCAATGAATGAATGTCAGCAATGAAACCATAAAAGAGCAGTGATAACCACGGGAAAAAGTAGCAGTTTCTTCTGATTTCTGGCACTTGAACGCGCTCATGAATTCCCTGGAGCCTTTTGCATAACACATGACCACCTGTACTAGGGAGATGGCCTCCCTTTTACAGCCTCGTTACACAACCTACACCCAGGGTTTTTTATGGCAGCCCAGTTTAACTATTGTGGTTACTATTGCTGTAATAACATATATCAGTTTAAAGCGAGGTGTGTGCTGCTTTCTCAGTGCTCAGATTTTTTTCCCTGCTCTTTTCTGTATAGAAGGCTTGAGAGCACTTGTGCTAAATCAAGGCTTGCTGCATGGCTCTAAGCGGGTAGTTATAGGATTTGAGACTAAAGCAAGGAGGGGAGGGGATTTGGGATGAGTGTACTTTAATGTAAAAATCTGGGTTAAGTTTTTTATTACTTGGAAGTCTTTTCTTTTTCATTTTCCTTCATAAAGCCAAGATTGAATGTGTTTCTCTGCTGTTCCACAGGTATGGATGTGTGGAGGTCGCATGGAGGACATCCCTTGCTCTAGAGTTGGTCATATCTACAGGAAATATGTTCCATACAAGGTTCCCACAGGAGTCAGCCTGGCAAGAGTAAGTGACAATGGCATTCCCCACAACAGTAATCTGACTGCAACATGACTGTGCTGTTGTCCACTCTCACCCCACAATGAGAGGCAAATGTAGGGGGTTTTGTCTGTAATTTGCACTTGTACAGTGCAGGTTGAGCAGTTTGGCAGTGGTGGATGTGTGTGTGAACAGCTGCCATGCTCCCAATATCAGCCACTGCTGGGTGCTGGGCACCAACTTTGTGATCAGGCTCTGGCTATAAAAACAAGATATGGCTTTATTTGTATAATACTTCAGTCATTTTATAGCTGTGCTCTCCAAGAGCAGCAGGCTTCAGTGTGGTGATTGGTTTTGGTGATTGAAAGACCTCTCAGCTTCAAGCATTACAGACCACTGAATGGGCAAGCTGTAATTTTCCACAATGGAATGTTCAGTGCCATCTTATTTCTTAATCTAGTGTAGCCCAAAAAAAGAAGGAGCTTTTGCTTATCCTGCACTGGGTTTCTCCAGCTAATTTTAAAATTGAGGAGGGCTTGCATTGCCCTCTGGTGGGAGAAAAAAATCACAGGAGCAGGGAGGCTACAAAACTACAAACCTCCGAGAGATGCCTGCTTTTCTGAAGTCTTACAGCTTGCCTAATGTTACAGTGATTCCCAGTTTAATAGCATTGCCCCAGTTATAGATTTAGGTTTATTCCTCAGCCCAGCAAGGACCTGTCAGAGCGACAGAGCACTCTCCTGTCTGTGCCATCTCCTCAGGAGGGAGCTGTATTTCTTTTGATTCAATATTTGGCTTTTGTGTACTCCCTGGTGCTGGAAGGAGACAGCAGAGTGGTAGGAAAGGCTGTTTCTTGGCATCTAACAGACACCTTGAGCTAAACACCTGTTCCTCTTGCGTGGAGGCTGCATTTGGGGCAGGATCAGCCAACTGCTTACTCTTAGCTTCCTAATTCTTTTGGTGGTAAGTGATCACTGCTGGACTGAGCAGGTTCATATAAGGATTCACAACTGCACATGGCACATTACTGACGGTCACCAAGAATGTGCCTGATGTTGCCAGAGAATAACCCAAGGTTCAGCATTCTCAAGGGTGCTGTGACAAGCAGGTCATATTGAGGGGGTGGTGTTTGTTCCTGTCTTGGAGTTGCACAGGGGATTAAGCTTTACAGTAGTACATGAAATGTGCTGCTGCCACGAGGTAAAACCCCTTGCTTCTGTTCTGAAGGGTCATTGCCTGAAAGCTCCCTGTTCCTGAGGTATCTCAGAGTTTTACCCAAGAAAATGGAAAAAAAGTGCTAAGGAGGAGTATTGTGAACTGAAGCTTTTCAGAGGGGAGTTCTGCAAATCCCATTCCTAGATGAATATAAAAGATGCAATAAGAAGGATTTAAGAAAGCAGCTTTTTGTCAGAAACCTTTCATTGTCCAGTGGCATTTACCAGCATCATGTTCTAACTAGTTTCCTTACAGAAAAAAAAAGGGAAAAAAACCAACTTTTGATTAATATTGTTTTTCTTAGCCACAAGGAACTAGATATAATGGCCAAGTGCCAGGATTCTGTTTTGACCTCAACTGAAAATATCTTTCTAAAAGTCCCTTGGAACTAGAGAGTAATAAAAATAATCTGTGTCCTGAAGCTGGAGAGAAAGAGTGGATGTGAATGAAAATCCTTTCTGAGCAAAAACATGCGAGCTGCTCTGAATGCTAATGGTGGTTTGTGCAGTGCTCTCAGGTGGTTTCCCCTCTCGTTCTCCCCCCCAGAACCTGAAGAGGGTGGCTGAGGTGTGGATGGATGAATATGCAGAGTACATTTACCAGCGCAGACCCGAGTACCGGCACCTCTCCGCGGGCGACGTCGCCGCTCAGAAGGAGCTTCGCAACAACCTCAACTGCAAAAGCTTCAAGTGGTTCATGAATGAGGTTGCCTGGGATTTGCCAAAGTTCTACCCACCAGTGGAGCCTCCAGCAGCTGCCTGGGGAGAGGCAAGTTTGTGCTCTGGCACGTGCAGTGGGCAGACAGGCTGCAGTTTGGTTTTTTAAGGTTGCCCATGTGCCTCGGTTGCTGTGGGTAAGGTGCGAGCGAGTGTTGAAAGATCTGTTGATGTTTCAAAACCCAGAACTCCTCTACCATTGCACTGGCCTGATCAAAGCAGGCAGTTGGGCAGGCAGCTGCTTCTATTAGTGCACAGCTCCAACGAGAATAGACTTGGCTTGTTCTGCATGTTGTGTATTTAGTAGAAAGCAGAGTGTGCCAGAGGGAGGACTAGGGAGAGGCAGCAGCCAAGCAATAGTGAAATCTTGTATTTCCAAAGGGCTTCACAACTGTGTTGAGCTACTCTTGTCCTTAGCTTTCCCATGTGAAAGGCAGGAAAACCATCCCTATTTTTGAAAGTCATTTGTGTTCTGGGAATAGAATCACCCCAGGAGTGATGCTGTGAGTAGTTACACACAGCTCTCGTGGCTGAGTGTTTTGGGTCACTTAAAGAATCACTGGCAAAGATGTCAACAAAAGCATGACAAAGTTTGTTGGTAAGGTTCACTCTACTACTTAAAGCATGCAGAGAAAAAGCAAACTAAATTCTAAAATCAATCAATATAAAATTGAAACCAACCAAAAATTAGCTGTGTGAAGACTGGGCATGGAAAAAGGTAAGGATAAAAAAGAATAAGGGAGATCCTCTCGTGGAGTCACAAGGTTCAGAGTGGGCCCCCTTACTAAACTTAGTTCTGAGCTCAAATAGTTTAAGCCTAATGGTTTACAGCACTTAATGGATAGTTTAACAATTTAAGAAAAGATTCATGTAGGATTTACTATAGCACAACAGTAACTCAGAAATCTGAAGTACTTAAGAATTGAGGAGAGTAACATTCATTGTACATTTGCTCTAGCATTTTCACACTGGCACAGACCTAAGAGAAGATGTACAAGGTACAGACCTGTGAAAAATGGCACCACCAGACAACCCAGCCCACGGTGGGCTCTGCAATCCTGTCACTGGTGGGTTTTGCTATGTGCTGGAGGTACAGCTGGCAGTGGGCCCCATTTTGAGTTCTGTACTTTCTTCCTGCTCTAACCAGCCAGCTAAGACTCACAGTTTTAAGTGAGGAATCTTAAAACTTACTTCATACAAACACTGCTGCAATTTGAGACAATTTGAGCCTTCTTTCCTGGTAGGAGCCGGAGGTTCAGTGACTAATTTGCTATTTCAGATACGCAATGTGGGAACTGGCCTGTGTGTGGATACTAAACATGGAGCCCTGGGATCCCCACTGAGGCTGGAAAACTGCGTGAAGGACAGAGGAGAGGCAGCATGGAACAACGTGCAGGTAACAGTCTGATAAATTACCAGCCCCTAAATCTGGGAGGGAGAGGTTCCAAGGACCAATGTTTAAGGAAGGCCATTTAGAGCTGTCATGTGCACCCCAAGGCTCACGTGCTGGTTGTACTTAGGTGCAGGATGTGGCTTGTGCTTGTGGCACAGTGGGGTCTGGAGCCTGGCAGACTGTGCAGGGCTTTTACCTCTGCTTTGAAGTTCTCAGAGCAAACAAAAGAAATGACAAGAAAACAGTGTGCCAAAACAATAAACCAGTAACAAGGCAGCTGTAATATGTAACAAAGTGAATATTAACTTCAAAGGTTGTGCTGAAAGAAGTGATAGAAGAGCATCATGCATATTAATGAAGCTGCAGGAGCATTCAATAACTGTTCACTATCATCCTCCTGACAGGAGGCAAATGTATTATAAACACCCAACCATTGCTGGAGAGATGAAACCAGCCAGGTTATAGATTCACCCTCTCAACATATGAGGTGCCAGAAATGACAGCTTTATTGTAACAGAAGGGAGGAAAATATTAGTTTGTCTAAACTGTAGCAGCTGAGCTGAGAAAGGATCAAGAAAACAATGCCTCTATTACAGAGCCATGCATAATTCTTCAGGGAATGGCTTCAGTAGTAGGAGACAGAGGGTTGTTGCATATCAATTTGATGCGTGAAAAATAGAAACAAAACCAATTTACTCAGGCACAGTCCAAAACTAAGCCTCTGTTGTGTCAGGAGGATCTTGAAAATTAGTTTTGGCTTATGTTTAGGAAGAGAATGCGGTTTGAACTTCTGAGTAGCATTGAGCCTAAATGATTGTGGTAATTTCTCTCTCAAGAGGGATTTAAAAGACAGCCAAGAACAAAGTAGTTTCTTTGTGCAAAAGTTTTTGGCCACACTGCTTCAAAGAGCAGCACCCTGATCATGACTTGCCTTTCTGAGTGCCCCATGAGAGATCTCTGAGGAGAACCATTCCTCCAGCTGACTCCGAAGAAGCCTCCAGAACAGCCTTTTCCTTAGAGACTGAAAGGGAGGTATGCTGGCTGGCAGTCCTGCAGAACCACATGGGCTAGTGCTGGCCACAGAGGACACTTTCACTGAAGCACTGCATTGCCAGGCATAGGCTGTGCCCAGTTACTGGAGTTAAAACTCTTCTCTGCTCTGTAGAGTCCCTCCTTCATTTCCCCTGAGAGGGCTGAGTTCATTGCAGGCTCAGTAGAGGGGAGCATCACTAAGCAATGCCCTGGTGTTTGCCCTCCCAGCACTCCTGTGGCCAGGATGGGAAGCTGTGGCTCCTGGTCTCTTATCCCCAAAGTGTGGCACAATTCCTCAAGGTGACTGCAGGCTGCCTGTGCAGACTTGGAAGTCCACTGCCAACATTAACTCAGAGCTCCTGGAGCTCTCTGGCTTTTTTGCTGGCTGGGAAGGGCTGTAATTGGTCAGCTGCTCACTTAATCCTTGATGTATGTCTGCATTGCAGAGACATCCAGGGCTGTTGTAGCACCCAGGCTGACCAGCATGGCTGGCTGCAGCAGCACAGTCTCATTTCACATGCCGTGTGACAGCTGGTACAGTGTCCCCTGGTCAGCAGTCCTTGTCCTAGAGGTGAGAGGAGTTTTTCCTCTAGAAGATGTCCATGCCCTGAAGCTCTCCCCACCCTGTGGGCACAGGGAACAGCATTCTGTTGGTGAAAGTATCATGCCTGGGTACCAGCCATCCTGACGGTGCTATTTGTCCTGACAGGTATTCACCTTCAGCTGGAGAGAGGACATCCGTCCCGGGGATCCTCAGCATACCAAGAAGTTTTGTTTTGATGCCATTTCTCACAGCAGCCCTGTGACCCTCTATGACTGTCATGGAATGAAGGGGAACCAGCTCTGGAGATACAGAAAAGTGAGTCTGCGTGTGTGGGTGTATTCTCATCTAAGGTGTCAAATTGCCTGAGGCACTTATGTTTCCTCAAAATGTCACCACTCGTGTTTTATTCCTTCTTTTCATGTAGCTGCAATAAGAGAATCTGCAGACAGCTTGTTGTTATTGTACTGTTGATTAAAAAGAGGTGCCTCCCCTGTTAGAAAGGTGGTGACCCCAGGGCTGCTGAGCAGGACACTCTCTGTGCAGTGTCCCCACAGCTGGCAGAGAGGTGATGCAATGCCCTCGTGTTTGCAAAGAGGTACTCTGAGAGTTGGTTTGTTCTGAGCACTGCAATGTCCTGCCAAAGGTAGATAAGGATTAATTCATCCTCCTACTAAGCAATGCTTTTGTGAGCCACAGGTAAGTACATTCTTGTCTAAGTGCCCCGCTCTAGTCCTTGCAGTCTGCTGGCACAGTGCCCCGGAGGGATGCAGCAGAATTCCAGCCCTTGGCTTCGGGTTGTCTTTGGAGCTTCCCAGTGCAGGTGTGAGGATTGGGCTGGATTCTGTTGAAATGGGTGGGAATAGAACCAGACACTTATCAATCAGTTAAGTGTGGGACAGATACACCCAAAAGTAACACAATAGCTCGCCTTGGTTTTTAAGGCTTCTTTCTGATGGTTTTGAAACAACTTTTCTTCTCCACTTAAGCAACCTCACATCAAATTTCTCTCCTCCAGGACAAGACCCTCTACCACCCAGTCAGCAGCAGCTGTATGGACTGCAGTGAGAGTGATCGAAAGATCTTTATGAATAGCTGCAATCCTTCATCTCCAACACAGCAGTGGATATTTGAACACACAAACTCAACCATCTTGGAAAAATTTAACAGAAATCTTGATCTTTAAAAGACTGAGAAAATACATATATATATATTTTACAATTATAGTTTTTACTGGGGAGGGTTACAAAAAAAATTTTTAATACTTTTTTTTAAACACTTAATGAAGGTAAAAGGGAGAATCTCAGGAGAAGGTTAACTAGCAGGCCAATCTTTATTGTGAAGATGCTGCATCCTTCTCTTCTGGGGATGGTGGAATTTTAAAGACTTTGCCGGAGCCACTTCTGTGCTGAGACTGAACAGAAACTCTGTTTTTAGAGGAGTCTGAATGTGTTTCAAATGGCTTTTTTTTTTGCCTTTTTTTTGTTTTATTTCCCACTGGGGTCTGGTGTTAAATGATTTTGTTATCTAGGACCCTTCAGGACTTTTTGTAGCTGCTATACCACGCATTGAAGCATTCCCCCATAGGTGCTTTATCTTCCAAACTCCATATTAGTAAAATCTTGAAGACAAGATTTAAACTTCCAATCAAAAAAAAAGAGCCCATTATTGTAAAATGAAATGTGTGTAGTTTTGCCCTGAACCAAATATATTTCAAACAGGTTGAATATTATTGCTTTCCAAATCATAGCTCTGATGAAGGAATGAGCTCTAGTGGAAGTGCAGCCAAGTGTTGGGAATATGGCTGTGGTTATTAGCCATGAGGAATCGGAGTTTCTGGTCCATTCACTTTGCAGTCAGTTTGTCACTCACTGTTGAATCTTCAAGGTGAAAGATTAGCAGAGGGTTTTTGAATAATCACAGTTCTTACTGGTGAAGACTTTATGCTAAGAGCCTTTGGATATCAGTTTCCAAATTTGCCTCTTATAACCTTTTTAGCACAGACACCTCCAGGATTTCCCCTGTTAAATCTACTGCGTGAAGACAATTTCCATTCTTCCTTTAGAGGTTGATGGCTAAGTTAATTTACAGTTGGTGTGAGCAGATTAATTCAGGATAATTAAGTCAGGGCTGAGATTAGCCATTGGTCTTTATCCATTTGTTCATCAGTCTGTAGTTTCTTGAGTTCTGTGGTCAGTAGTGTTCTAGCCTTGTGGAAATGTGTTATTAATCTCTCCTCATTTCCCAGCACCCACACCACTGTGACTGGAAATCTGTTTGCTTTAGCAGAGATGTGAGACTGATGGACCTATTTTACTGGTACCCTCTCCCTTGTGCAGTCAGTAAGCAGTGCAAGGTGTTACCCTTCTGGTTTGGCTGTCAGATCTGCCAGACAGTGAAGCAGGATTGTCTCATCCCAGGAGCTGGAATGTACTGACACTAGAGAATGAATGGAGTATCATTGGTTCAAGTCTATCTGAAGCAAGTATTTTTTAAAAATCTGATTTAAAACAAAGTTGTTGCAAAAACAGATTTACTAGTTCCCCTGACTTAGTCTTGTACTGAAGGTAGCAGTGGCATTTTCTGGTAAAAGCTGTGAATGATGATGCAGTGAATCTCGTGCACAGATGCTGTGTAAATAAGCAAACAGGATTCCTTTGCCAGGAATTGCCCAGCTCCTTGGTTTGTCTGACTGCCTGTGGAAGGGTGTTGCAAGAGTAGATAGCATGCAGCCATCTCTGGGGTGAAGGGGATAAGATCCCTCTGGGATGCTTGATGAGCATGGTTAGTAGACTGCCCCACCTCAGAGGGGCAGGGAAGCTCTGCTCTGGGATGTCATTCATGTGAAGGCAAAGAGATGCTTCCTTGGTTTCCCAAAACAAGCAGGATGGCTCCCTCTGCAGATCTCCAGAAGCAAGAGGCCCTTTTGTTGCCAGTTGTAGGGTCATGTCTCATGTTTCAGATGTGTTTGAGGCCATGCAGAGCTGTGCCTGGTAGCTGGGAGCAAACAAGGACACAGCTATCTGCCTTTCAAACTCTCCAGTCTGATGTATCGAGTAGGAGGCTCAGAATCCTTTCCACCAGTCTCATGCACACAGCTGAATCCATGTCTTACCTTTTCTGCCAGCTTAGCTGGTCCATGCAGTCATGGAGAACAGGAAGCATGGACACTGCATTGCAGCTGGGACCAGGTTTCCAAAATATGTTGGTGTCTAATATTTTGGGAGTGAAGAAAGAAAAAAAAGCCCTAAACTTCCCTTGTGACAGTTCTGCAGCAGTATTGGATTGAATGAGACCAGCGTCAAGCAGAGTTGACATCTTATGTTCTCAGTTACTACAGTAAGTCTGTCATTTGGATCCCTCTTCATTTCTGTGGGAGACAGAGTCACCTTCTGGCACTTTGTGTCTGACTGCTGCTTTCCTTAAGTTATTAATGCTCTCATTAGCCAAGTAGTGCTGACTGTGGAGCCACTAGATGTCTTTATGAATGTTTTAATGCCTGTGGAACAAGAAGCTGTTTGTCCATGAACAATGCTAGTTTTTTATAACTGGGACACAATCAGCATATTCTATAAATGGACTGTAGGTTGTTCTGCTTGCAGGTTGCAGCTTTGTGTGTCTTAGTTTTCTAATGAGAGGATTAGCTTCTGTTTCTAAAACGCATGGCTTGCTTTGTACTTGGGCTCACCTTGTGAAGGGAGCCCTCGATTGGCTGGCTGGATTCTTGCTTCAGAGAGAGCTGCAGTAATGAACAGGTCTTTTACCACTTGGTAATCTTAATTTGGAGAGAAAGGTCAGCTCTTAGCAGCTTGCACCAAAATATTAGGCAATAGTTGAGGCAATTCCCGTTTGACAAGCCACCACCAGTACACAGAAACTGGAGCTTTAGTGTGAGGGGTTGTATCAGGTCCATCTCAGTGTGGTTGATCTGTTTTCTGAAAGTTTGGGATCTGAGTGTAGTTAAGAGCCTCACAAATTCTGTACACTTCTGAGTAGCTCACTGGGCTTTGAGCTATTAATTATTTGCATCAGTCATACTTTTCAGTACCCTAGAGGCTTTGTTGACTAATGCAAAGACTTAATATAGCCAACCATCCACTGATTGAGAAATATAAGCTGTATTTCATCATCTGCATCTTTAACTGAGCCTTTGCTGGGCAATCTGGTTAATTATTCCAATTACTTTTGGTTATTTGTAAGCAAAATTGCTAAAGCATAAATACATAATCAAATCTTCACATCTGCATGCAAGTCAAGACTGGAGATTAAATACCAGTGATTATCTAATGCCAAATTCGTGGTTTCATATTTTTCCCCCAAAAGTATTGGAACACCCCTCTCTTTGTGGCTGTGTAAATTTTGTTGCTTTTAAGTATCAGAATCCCAGACAGCAAGGTGTGTGTTATGTTGTCTAAAAACACTTTGATTTGCTCTTGAAGCTGTTGTTGATCTATACTGGTGCTAATCTCTAAGGCCTACAGACAGTAAATAGGTTTGGGGCTCTTGTGTGCAAGGTGTCTTTTCTCATACCTAGGAAATTAACTTTCTTTTTCAAACCACAACAGAAGGTGTGAGCCTTTCTGAAGGGGGAATACAGCATCATTAAAATAAAGATGTGCCTTTTTAAATGTAAATGTACAGCAAATGCTTAAACTTGAACCATTTCCTAGTGCCTTGCTGGACAAGAGAGGAGAGGGGAAGGGGTTGGGGGATGAGGATATAAGAGAAAGCTTGACTCCTGCAATGTTTGTGTGTGGGGTTTTTTTAAAATGTCTGATTTAAAAATATGTGTGAACGACAGTAATTCAGAAGCTCTTGGGTTCCCTCTGTTAAATCGATATCATTAATGACTCTGGGGAGGTTTGTCACTCCTAATAGGAAGACTTGGAAAGGTTGGCAGCTTCCTCCTGGTGCACTGTAACAGCTGAAGCTGTGCTGGAGGGTGTCTTGGTTAGCTGCTGGATGTTTCACCTCCTGGGGAAGGCTCATGATTTCACTGGCATGCGGGATCCTGCATTCTATTTTCTAAGTATGCAAATCACAAATAGTCCCAAAAGCATATAAAATCTGTAGCAGAAGTGTCTTTCAGAAGAAGTTGATGCCTTCCATCACTGGGAAACTTTCAAGAGTGTGCTAAAATCTCTTAATACAGAAGTAGCAAGAAAGCAATTTCTCAGCCTAACTTTCCTCGTGGTTGGTTTTACAGCAGGCTGAGCACAGGGCTTTGCTTTCCTTTTACAGGAGTGTTCCACAAAGCAAACTTTTCTTTTCCCTTCTGCACTGAGATCAGTGACCTGAGAGTCAAACAGGCACCACCACCATTGGAGGGGCACAGTGCTCTGGGGCTGCTGCAGGGCTGTGACAGCAGCTCTGCTGCCTCACACCACCCAGGGGAGACATCTCCTAAAAGTCATATGGGGCAGTCATGGAACTGCCAGGTGAAAAGGAAGAAGATTTTTGTCTTTCAAGTTACAGACAGGGACTTGAATTGATTGGAGAGAACAGCCAGCCTCTGGCAGTCAGCCTGCCACACTTGCAGTCAAAAGAGCCCTGATGAAGCCATGTGTCAAACAGCCCAAGCAATGCATGAGTACCTTGCATCCCACATCCCCTCCCAGCAGCTGGGGATCATGGATACACTGGGTGGTTTCACAGGGTACACAGCAAAGGGCAGCAGCTGACTTGGGAGTCAGGAGCTCTGGATCCTGCTCCCAGGCTACCATGACCTGTTACTTGATCTTAAGCGAGGAAAGTCTGTGTGCTGCAATTTCCCAGCTTGTGTAGGATTTGCCTTTAAGTACTTTTATTTTCTGACCTAATGAGTGTTGAGTCCAGATTTTAAAACAAGCTGCAAATCCTCACCTGGTTCGAGTGGAGAGAGATGCAGTGGGTGGAGAATGGGAAATGAGATCTGAAATTGCCATCAGCCTTCAACACAGACTTGTCAATTCATTCCTCATTAACCAGTCAGATTGATTTATTCACATTATAAATTTGAAGTGTAACCAAAATAAGCTCACCTCCTGCTCTGATTGCTACTTTGTAGTGCCATGCTTTACCTTAGAGAATCTGTATGGAACTCAGCAATGATAGGTCATGGAAACCCTAATAAAAACCCTGTGTCCGTTTTTGACTCTGCCTCTGCTAGCTGAGTGTACTCCTTAATTGAATGCATTTGAGCTTTCTTGATGCTTCTGTATGACTCAAAAGACTTCAATAATTCCAGCAGTTGTGAGTGATTTGGGAGTTTTATATAAAGCCACTGGATCTATGTGGTCTTACATATACTAGTTCAACTCAAGGAAAAAAGTCTTAATCCCAGGTAGTGGGCAAACAAATGTGAACTTCAACCACAAAACAAGATAAAAACTGATTGAGCTAACAGCGTGAAACCTTAGCCCTTATGATAACAGCAACAAATAGCTTTAGCCTCTAGGGTGGAGAAGGGAATTGGTTTCAAAATGCATTCTCTAGGATCTCGGTGATTAGGTCTAAGTTTGTCTGTACCTTGTACTGCATGCATTTTCTCTGTAAAACTGGATGGTGCCTCTTGAATCAGTGTGTATTTATTTTGTGCGTATTAGGACCAACAGCCTAATATCTGGGGGTGGTAAAGGACTTGTAGCACTTTAATGTAGTAGCTTTCATAAATTGGGAATCATTGATAGAATGCCTAGTGTTTTTAAAGTTGAATGGACTTCCTTTTATAATATATTTAAAATAAATTTTTAATGTGTTTTCTGAAAACTGTGTACGCAGATGTGACTGTCCCTATCTGTTTTGCTCCAGTGATTGATTTCTACTTATAAGAATAAGCTCAGCTGCCCTGGTGTGGTGCTTCCCCAGCACAGGTTTGCTGTCACTCCATGCCTAGTGGTGCAATCCTGAAGGAACCACGGCTGTAGTGGATGACTTGTACCCAGGTAGGACACCCCTAGGGGACAGCAGCCAGGGACTGTCCTTGGTAGGCCACTCTGGGAAGCACAGAAGAAGAGAGGAAACCCAGCTGTGACTCTTCTTTCTCTGTTTGCCTTGGGAGCAACTCCTGGGAGATGCATCCCACAGCTTGGTTCGCAGGGGAGGGCTTCTACAGCTCATGGCCTTGTTTGTGTTCTGATGGCCATGTGGGGAGAGCAGGCTCAGCCCAAGACAACAGAATTGTATCAGCATTGCTCATGTTCCATTAGGAGCCTCTGTGCTTCCTACGGTCACCACTTCATTGCTCTGGTGGCCTTCTCAATACTCCTTTTTACTTAGCTCCATTGGGTGAAAAACTGGGGGGAAAAAAATGGATGGGAGACAATGAAATGTGTGAAAACCTGTGTGTGGGGACCAGCAAGGCATGATCCCCAGGGAAGACTGTGCTGTGATTCTTGGCCACGGGAACATTGCCCAGGGTAAGTATGTGCCAAAAGTTGTGACAGTTTAAGCATTTTAGCAGGTTCAATATGTGCCACCCTTGAAAAGTGCTGAGGAGAGTGGGAGTCTGGGGGAAGGTGCCAGAGCAGTGTTTTCATTGCCCTCCTTCCCCCCCCCCCCCCCAAGGTACTGAGGAAAGAAAAAAACTAATTTTTGATTAAGAAAAGTTTTAAAAAAACCTTCTTCCCAGGACATCTCCAGCAGCACAGACCATTGGGAGAGGAGTATTTCTGTCCCAAGCCCCCTGAATGGCTCCATTAAAACAGTAACTTCCAGCTGACAGCTACACCACAGACTTACCTTTAGAGGGTAGTTGTTGTGGGTGAGATTTACAGGCCTGCACACGTTCCCCTAATTTGATTAGAGGCTGACTGGGATGGCCAGGCTATTACTGCTTCAGAGGCACTAAAGCTGCCTGGCTACTGATGGGTTTATGAAACATTGTTTCTCACTTCATTGCAGCTCCCACAAAGAATTATTGGATCAGGTTAGTGATAGACACCTAATAAAGAATGTCTCTATGAGGCAGTTTATTTTGCAGCAAGCTTGTTCCCAGCTAGCAGACTGTGAAATCTGGAGGTTCCCATGAGGATAAATATGCTGAAATAAACTGCAATTATAAAAACACCTTCGTGCACTTTTTTTTTTTTTTTTTAATTTAGAAAGACTGAAAAAAAGGTGTCATCATATTAGCCTGAGCAGGAGGTAATTAGCATTGAATTGGCAAACAGTAACAAAAGTTGGGTTTTTCTTTCTAGGGAGCATGCAAAAGGACTTAAAACCTTTTTATCTGCAGGGATGAGAGGTCACAGCCCAAGATGAAGTACCAACCTGTTCTGGCACTTACGGTGCCTGTTTCTTCCCAAAATTATAGTCAGGGAGCACATGCACAATCACCTCCTCAAGGGGACAGGAAGAAGTCCTGCTTGTTAGGGTCGTGTTCCCTTTTATCTTCCTGCTTGCTGTTACTATCATTTGTCCCTACAGTCTGTGGCTTTGGCTTCCTGAGTGTCAAGATAATCCTTCTGCAAGATTTCCTCAGACAGCCATTTGATTTTTATTGGTAATGTTAAGATAAAGCCAGAAAGCTTGTTATCAGCAGCTCTGAGATCTCTGTCAGCCTCTTGGTGTTTTCCCTTTCCCCAAAACAAGGGAATATCTCTATGGCTTTGCCAGGAGGGTATTATTTCAGGCAGGCAGATCCCAATCAGTTTGGTCTGGGGCTTTTATAAGTCGTAGTGTTTGGTTTTTTAAAATCTCTGTGCTCACTGCTTGTTTGGTCTGTGGGTGAAGTAATTTGTTTCCACCAGCTTCCCGTGAGAACGGCCGGCTCCAGGGAGCGTGTCCCCAGGAGGGTGCACTGTGGTTCTCCGCTGGTCACATGCACAAACAGAAATTACTAATTGCCTGAGGGCACCCGCAGTAAAAGCCAAGACAAGAGGCAGAACTGTTGAGGAGTATTAAGTCTCTGCCCTGCAGATTTATTCTGAGGCTTTTTGGGTATTTTAAGGAATGCCTGGAAAATACAGATTTTTGCTTCTCTCAGTCGTCTTGTGCAGAGCAGGCAGAACTGGTTGTCAGTGTTACTGTGCAGCAGCCTGAGCTGACGATGAAGGGCTTTAAGGAGTCTCTTTCTTGCGGAGGTATTTCGTGTGATTCAGCACAGTTCACCCATTGCTCACACACATTGTTCCGTGTGCAGGATTTCAGGCTTTGAAGTCATTTTAGTCTATAGAACCTTTCTTCTCTGCAGAAAGTCTTTTCTTCAGGAAGATGAAATCCTTTTCCTTTTAGAGCTGCTCAGGCACCTCTGGACAACAGCATTTGCTGTCTGGTATTATAGGAGTCACAGCATTTCCAGAAGTTACATCGTTTCTTCACAGATCAGTAGGAATTTCATTCTTACCCCATCCCCTACTTCGCCTCCTCCTTTTTCTCCCCTTTTTTTTTATTTTTTGGGCAGGTTTGGGGGTTCTTTTTGTTTTGTGGGATTCCTTTGGAGTTTTATTATTTATCTGAAGATGAAAGAAATGCTAAGCTTAAACTCTCACTGCTTTGAGAAACAGTTCTCCAGGTCCCATCTTTTCACTATCCCTGCCTTTTAATTGGGGGGGGATAACCAAAAGGAAATCTTGTTATTTCTTACAACATTAAAAAAATTACATTTCAGCCAGAACGCCTGCCTAGGTGACGACCCAAGAACAGGCATTTGTGGCTGTGCCGACCCGAGTTTTGTACGAAGGTCGGGTGGGAGCCGCAGCCTCAGGTCTGTTACGGATTCAGGTCTGTCACAGGAGCGGTGCCGGTGCAGCTGCGGGCGGCTGGAGGAACCGGCGGTCCCGTGGCGGCAGGCGGGTGTCCCGTGCGCGTCACGGGCGCAGGGATAGCCCGAAGGCCGGCGGGGCAGGAACGCCTCCCGCTCCCTGCGGGCGGTCCCAGCCCGGGCCCTGCGGAGCAGCGCAGGGAGAGGCCGGGTCCCCTCACGGTCCGGGCGGACGGGGGGGCCGAGCCGCCGCTCCCTCCGCGCGCCCCTCACGGCGACCTTCCGGCTGCGGGGGCCGGGCGGCGGCGGCGGACGGGCAGCTCCTCCGGCCAATCGGCGCTCGGAGCGGCGCGGGGCGCCCCGCCCCTTCAGCCGCGCGGCCCAATCAGAGCCGCGTCTTCGGGCCGGGGGGCGGGACTTCCGCGGCCGGGGAGGCGGTTTTGTGTGTGCGAGCGCTGCGCGGTCCCGGCTCCCCGCGGGCGGCGGCGCTTGGGGGGCCCGGCCCGGCCCGACCCCGCGGGCAGCGCTGAGCGGCGGCGGCGGAGGGGGCTCCCCTCCCCTGCCGTAGTGGGGGGCCCCCGCGGGGGCGGCGGGGTCCCCCCGAGGGCGCGATAGTGACGGCGGCTTGTCCCCCGGTTGGTCCCCCGGTTGTCGGCTCCCCGCGCGGGGTGAGGGGCGGGCAGGTGGGCGATGAATGGGTTCAGCACCGAGGAGGACAGCCGGGATGGGCCGCCCGCCGCCCCTTTTTACGGCCAGAGCTGCTGCCTCATCGACGACGGGGACCGCTGCGTGCGCCCCGCCGGCAACGCGTCCTTCAGCAAGAGGATCCAGAAGAGCATCTCGCAGAAGAAGCTAAAGCTGGACATCGACAAAAGTGTGAGTGCGGCCTCGGCCTGGGTTGCCGGGCGCTGCCGAGCCCTCCGGAGGGGCGGCCGGGCCGGCCCCAGCCGCCACCGCACTGCGGTGCCTCCGGGGAGACGCGGATCCGCCCGGCGAGTTGAGCTCCCGGGCGGCCGGGGGGGTTCGCGTTGGCCGTGCGGGGTGCGGGGCTGTGTGCGGCACACACGGTGCCTCCGGACCGCGTGTCCCCATCCTCAGCGTTACAGCTCTCGGGAAGGGAAGGCAAGGACGTGCCTCGGTGGACGCGGCTGTTCCCCGGGTGCATAGCCGGCTTTTCCCTATGGCACTGACCGTCTGCTGGGGCATAATGAAGCTAAAGCGCTAAACCCCGTGTTTGGGAGGCAGGTGGTGTGCTGGGAAGCAAAGGAGCGAGCTGTCAGTGCTTCCGAGGCAGGAGTGCTGTTCCCATTGCGGTTTGGGGTTGGAAAGGCTGGTGCTGTCAGGTGAAAACAGCGCTGTGGTTGCTGCTTCAGTCAGGCGGCTCTGACGTTACTGCTTTAATTGGTAGGAATTGGTGTTGTAGTGAAGCAGGTTAAAAACCGAGCTGGCAGTGAGATGTGCTGCCTCTTCAGCAGGGCTTATTCGCACACAGAACAGCCCGGTTTGCTGCCTAATGACATTAAGTGTCAACTGTCAGAGATGGAAACGGGTTGTTTGCCCAGAAGAGAAATAGGAAAAGCAGAGCAGACCGTCAAGATCACGGAAGGAATTTCTCAGAAGTGACTCAGTCAACGGAATTCAGCTCTGCACGCTTTTCTTACCTGATCTTTAAAGACCAAAATCACTGAAAACAAAGCAAAAAAAAAAAAAAAAGGTGAAGTTTTGAGTCAGTCTGTTTGGCAGCTCCCCCAGTTGGTTGGATCCCTTTTGCACAGCCGAAGTGCATCGTGTCACGGGAAGAGTGTGACTCAATTTGAAACATATTCTTAAAAAACAGAGTATTTCTCCCGGTTGTAGTCCTCAGCAGATTTGTCTAGTGGCGTAGTAATTTCTTGCATTTTAGAAATGAGTCTTTGTTGACAGATGCCAGGCTTCAGAAACAAAAAGGAGAGATCAGACTAATGAAGTCAGAACAAAGGGAAAGTGTAAAGCCGACTGCGTGGAGCGATTTTGCATGTAGGGTGCCAATGTTATCTGAATATATTTTTGCCTTACAGATACCAAGTAATTTTGATCTTTTGAGGTGCTTTGTTTTGCTAACTCTAGTGAGATAATATTTGTTAAAAGGGAGATTCTGTGGCTCAACAAGCAATAGGAGAGAGGCTATTCTGCATTTGGTTTATCTGTTTTAATTGAAGTGATCAGCCCAACTTTTATTTGGTCAAGGTTTTGAAACACTTGCATTAGTAATCCTCCGTGCTGTTCAAGTCAGAAAGTTTACAATAGTGGAATAGAATAATTTTTTTTTGGTAGTTACCTGTTCGTAAGTCCTGAAATAAATGCACTTCATCCAGACAAGAACCTATTTTTTTCCTGACATATGATTGCAGCCATAAAAAAGAAGTATATTATCTGTGGAGGTTCAAGTTCAGCTGGAGCTTGAGTTGTTTTTTTTGCCTTTAGTCTTTGTAAGATAAGTTATTTCTAAATAGTGTGATATCAATCCTGGGGTTTAAGATTAGAAATTCCTCAATGTCCATCAGTCAGGCCAGTCTTGAGGGATGCACTTGGCACTGGTGTCTAAGTGGCTGCTGTTGGATGCTGTTTCACAGTATCTTTTTTGATTGCTTTTTTCACCACTTCTGGTTCTTAGGTGAGACATCTGTATATTTGTGATTTTCACAAGAACTTCATTCAAAGTGTTCGGAACAAAAGGAAGAGGAAGACGAGCGATGATGGAGGTGACTCTCCTGAGCACGACACGGATGTTCCAGAGGTTTGTGGGCTGCTTTACCAGTTCTTATCATGTTGAAGTTTTACTTGGATGCTCTCATATATCAGAAAATACTTATATCTTAAATTGCAAGGCCACCGAAGCTGCTGTGGAGTTACTTTCACTTTCCAGGAAGAGTTTTTTCTATCGTGTGGTGTCCTAATTTTCTTCCTCATTCCTGTATGAGTTCTTTGCCCATGTAGTGTTTTCTATAAAAAGAAGTGTGATAAGGTAACTGCACAGCTTCATGTATGTACAGTTAAAACTGTATTTGATATTAATTTTTTTTAAGGATAAAAATAAGTTATTTTTGGTGGTGTTTGATGCCCCATCATGATTCTTTGTTACCTAACATGCATCATTTTGCAAATACGTTACAGAATTCAATAGGTCACTCTCTTTGATTGGGTATTGGATATGCAGGAATATTGTGCTGCTCCAGATATTTGCATATGTGGTATATTTTAGCACTATTTAAAACTACCTTTAAATAGTTCGTAACACATTTTTATTTTCAGGAGATAGGCCTGGGGGAAGTTTTCTGTGATGGAGAACTCCAGAATAATCCTTTCTCTGTGCCATTGCAGGCTGCACTTGCTTCAGTGATGTTTCTGGTACTGTTGACATGGCAAAAGTTGTGCAGAGGTGGTGTTGGGAGAAGCAGAGCATGGCCACGTCAGCAGAGCCCTCTGCTGGAAATGCCAACCCTATTGGCAAAAAGCCTTTTATTTCTGAAAGAAAAAAAAGAAGCCACCAAGAGTCATTTTGCCAGCAAAGCTGTGCCTTGGTGCAAAGCTTGTGCACACACCTCCTGTGTGGAGGTGTTGAAAGAGTAGCAAGTTTTGGTATGGAGTTTTTTTTTAAGATAACCTGACCTTTTGTTATCACTGTTCATGTTTCTGTTCTGCAAGGTTCTCCCTCAAAACTTTCCTGTTCAAGCTTTGCAGTAGTTGCCAGGGTGATTGCTGAAGACTCAGTTGGCATCTAAAAATGTTGGTGCTATAGAGCACACAGAATATTTGGTGGCTGAAACCTGAGGGATGCACGTCACCCAGCTGAACAGGGAACTCTGCACCGTGTCAGTTTTAATATCACTTTCCTCTGTTTTCAGCAGAGATTCCTTTTGTCTTTGAAACTTGGCATTTCCCACATGATCTTCATCTTCCCTGCTGTAACCTTGCCACCACCCCCTTTGCTTTTAAACTGCGCACTTCCTATTTAAGTATTTGAATTTCATTTCATCTCTGTACTCTGTTTTATGTTACAAGCCATTTGTTCAGTGCCTGCTAAATTGTTATTTCATGTGTGAGCTTTTTAAACCTTGTGGGAACAAAAGGTTCCCCCTTTGCTTGGAGGTTGCAGAGGTGTAATTGAGAGCAGAAATTGGCCAGCAATTCTGTTGACAGCATGTGAACCAGAACAAAATTTTCTATTTCCCTGAGGCTATTTTGGTCCTTTAGCATTAACAAATACAAAATATACTTAGGTTTGTCAGTAAGACAAGCCAGTGTGGTTCTGAATGCAAGCAAGGAGAAGTCCTGCTGAGGAAGAAGCAGTTATTTTTAGATATTTTTAGATAAAATAACTACTCATAGAAGCTAAAGGTAGTGCTCATGCCCTCTTCTCTTCATCACTTCCAGGTTGACTTGTTCCAGCTCCAAGTGAACACCCTGCGACGTTACAAGAGACATTATAAGTTGCAGACTAGGCCTGGACTCAACAAGGCTCAGCTTGCAGAAGTAAGTGACGACAGCAGTGGTGTTATCAACAGAGAAAACTTCTTATCTGCCCTGTTCAAGTGCAGTTTTGTGGGCACTCACACCTGTGTGACTCACTGATACAGACCGAGTGCTCTCTGAAAGGTTTCAGGGAATGATGCCAGCAGAAAGCTGCCTGTTTGCTTTTACCTGGGACAGGCTTGGAAGGCATGGACACTGGCTCTTCAAAGCCTGTTTTAGTAACTTGCTTGTCTCTGCTTCCTTTCCCACCCTTTTCGTAGTCAAAATCAGTGTCCTTTAGGGAGCAGAAACAGGACCCAGTTTTCCATGGCCTGGGGGTTATCTGAGGATGGCTGCTCACCTGAAATTCAGACTTAACCCATGAATAGTCTCTTTTAAGTGCTTCTGTTAGTTTTTCTTTCCTAACAGACACTTGAACTCATTGGAATTCTTATTATTAAAAGCAGCATCACTGTCCACTAATTCAGATTCTTTATTTCCCCTCTCTTGTCCTGATGATTCTGTATTTTAAAAAGCTTTTTTTGTAAGGGCCTCTGCTGCTTTCTTACCATATCAGCTCCTTGTTCAGAAAGAGCTCTCTGTATCACTGTGTTATTTGGGTGAGTTGTGCTTCTGCTCTGCTCTCTTTTCTGACTTGATCTGAAGGCATACTGTGGGAAAAGTCTTCTCTAAACTTGAAAAAACTGTAGTAGTTACTGATTGGTAGTGAGGTTGATTTTGTAAGTTGTGGCTTTCACAACTGTCTGCCTAAAACTGCCTGGTTTGCTTTTACTTTTGCTTTAAAGAACAAAAACCTGACAAACCAAAAAAGTCAGCAAGATACTGTCTTTCTAAGACAACCAAGGAATGAATGTACAGAATATAGAGAACGTGCAGTGTAGGGCATGTAGGAGTAAGCTGAAAAAAGCAGGATGGGGTTGTTCCTCATTAGCAGTTGTGATTTGTCATATTCTAACTAATTAGTTCGTAGTCTGTCAGCTGCCTCCTGCCATGAAGAACTGCCTGCTAAAGGAATTTACCATGAAGCTACCCAAGAGGAGAGAAAAGATGAATTACTGTGAAGGTGGAAAATAAAGGGAGCCTAACTTAAAGTTGTCACACACTTTCCAGATTTCCCGTGAAGCCTGAGCAGCTTTGACTCTATGCTGGATCCTCATCCAGCTCCCATGCTTGAATCACTGCTGGCTGAGGCTCTTACACTCCTCATGCTATCCCACTATAAGGAAAACTCAAGCATCCATAAATCTCCTTGGAGTTACTTATTGCTCAACCTGCATCAAAATCCTGTTCTGGGTCTGTGTTGGGTATCAAAAAAGAGCTTTTTCCATGTGAGAAGCAGATCTTGTCCAGCTCCATCATGTTTTCTACATTCACTTTCTGAGGAAAAAGTAGCTAATGTTTCAGGCCTTATGCTGTTGTCAGGGAGGGGTAGCCCTATCCAAACCCTCACACTCCCATTGCAAATTCCCTGGTGTTCCTTTCAGTGAAAACTTAAGAGTCCAAAGGAAACCATTCTGGATAAAATTTGGCTACACCTGGTTCACACAGCAAAGTGCTGCAGTGTTTCTGACACTGTCCTTTAAAACACAGAAGTGCAGGGAAAACTTGCTCGCCAAATAATCTCAGCATGAAATGTCGCTGAGGAGAAGCTGTGCTGCTTTGGCAGGAGGATGTTCTGGCTTCCAAATTCCTCTTGTAGGTTGGCTGCAAATCCTGCTGACATAGCAAGGCTCTGCTATGTTCATACACACATTCCAGCTGTAAAGAGGGAGGGAGGTAAATGAGGACTGACAGTTGGAATTGGTGCGTGTTTCACTCAAAGGATAATGCACTCAATGGCCATAAAATTGCTTTTGGAAAGTGAAGAGAAACCCTGTTCCTATTATTTCTGGTTTTTAATTCCAGCATTTCTGTCTTTTTACCTGTTGTCCTTCTAGACTGTCAGTCGTCATTTCAGGAATATTCCAGTGAATGAGAAGGAGACACTTGCATATTTCATCTACATGGTGAAGAACAACAAGAGCAGGCTGGACCAGAAATCAGAAGGCAGCAAGCAACTAGACTGAAGATTAAGAAGGCTTGGATTAAGAGAGATCTTGAAGGAACATGTGGTATTGTGCATTTTAGATATATAAAAACTGTTAAAGTATATTGTAAATTTTTTTTTAAATGCAGTGTCTGGATGACAGAAAAAGATATAGACATTCTTATGAGGAGTATTTGAAAACATGTGCCCAGCATGTTTCCGAAGACTTCTTCCCCTCATTTCAAAGTCATATTGGAATAAAGAAATGAGGATAATGGGGAAACCAAATAAACCTGTAGAACTGTGGAGTTTGTCAACTTGGTGTTTTAAACCATTTCGGGAAATCTACATCTTAGTGCAATTCAGATCCCAGATGGAATTTTTTTCACTGAGTTCAGGCTGCATCACAAGCCACCATGCAGTTTGTCTTGGTACAGGACTGGAAGAGCAGCAGAGATAAAATTCATTATCAAGGTGCATGGGTCAGAAGTTTGTCTGAAGCTTGCTGCTCACCTACACATGCTCTGTCTTGCCTTGAGTCAGTGCTTCAAGTCCCAAACTTCTACAAATGCTCCAGCTCACCAGATCTACTCCAGTGAACGCTACTTGACCAATATGAAATTGATGTATTCTTTTTGCCAGTTTTACCTCCTGACCCCATCCAACACGGATGCCAACCAACTCTCTGCAGTCTCTTTTTCTAATCTCTTTTATTTAAGAACTCACTAATTAAATTTTATGTAAGCATTTAAAAACTTCTGCATTTCTCTGAATGTGGTATTAAGGCAAACAACTTATTTGCTGGGTCTGATCATGTTGGTAGAAGTGATTATTTAATTGATTTATGCATATTTCAGTGATGGCAGGTGAAACAATGGCTTGAGACATCAGTCTCTGAATTTCTGTGTCAGGTCAGTATCCATCACAAGTGATGTGAATTTTATACTGAAGCTTTAGCAGGTGTCACAAAACTGCTGTGTGCATTCAGGGGCTCTGTTTAGTATAAAGCAGATTTATGGGTGAGGCACCATAACCAGGGCAGTGATCTGACTGGAGCATTTCATGATACATTTCATCTCCCTTTGCAGTGGGCAAGAAGCAGCAAAGCATTTGCCTTTCATGAACATTACATGTGCTTTCATGAGAGCTGTGTGAGTGAGAGTGGCACACTGGTGCTACCTGGGCACTGTAGGAGGAGATCACCCTGATTTTATTTAAAGCCAAGGTGTCCTTACAGATAATACAGTGGTTATTTTGGCAAAAGGAGCTTGTAAAAGTGTTGGTTGTGACTGACTGTTGTCCAGTGACCTCATATTCTCTTCAGGGGATCTCATGATTTAAAGCACTGCTCTGTTTCTTTGCTGTCCTGACCAGTGTCTCCATTCTGGTACAAGATGCCAAGACTCCACATAGAGAGGATATTCTTAACAAGCCTTAAGCAATGAAATGAACAGTAGAAAACTTTGGCTAGTATTTTGTAAATGGCAGGTTTTATTATTTCAAAACTGGATGAAGCTTTGTTGAAGAACTAAACACACTGGTCATGGTCTCAGCTTAGTACTGCATCGTGTTTTGTAAGGCATGAAGGGTTCACTTAGTGAAGCTCTTGTTGAAGCTCTCCCAGGGTCTCTTTAAAATTCAAGTCACAATTTAAAGCAAGTTGTTCACACCACTCTGAATTGTTTGCTTATACTCCAAAAACATGTTCAACAAACTTCAACATGTCTTAAGTCCTGTGTCATAGGCAGAAATACTCCATTATGGTACATGTCCCATTTGTGACATCTGGGGAGTGTGATTGTTTCAGCATTCCTTGTTTGATTCCTTGTTTGATGGATTTTTAGAACATCAGACGAGAGAGGTTCAAGGAATGAGGAGAGGGTGTCTTGTGTCAGTATTTCATGAATGTTTAAAAATTTTCTAATCATGCTGGTCCTTTCCTTATTGAAAGGGTGGAGTAACTCCCACATCAGTCACCATGATCTGGCTTCTCTCATTCAGGACAGATGGCTAGAAGGGTATGTTCTCTGACTGCATGTTAATCTCCAAAGTGCTCATGTAATCAGAGGATGTTACCAAGGGAAAATGAGTTTCTGAGTTGAGAAGGTTATGCCTCATAGTGATTCTTCCCCTGTACTGGGCAGTGGTGAGGCCACACCTTGAGTGCTGTGTTCAGTTCTGGTCCCCTCAATTCAGGAAGGACATTGAGGTGCTGGAGCAGGTCCAGGGAAGGGAAACGAAGCTGGTGAAGGATCTGCAGCACAGGTCCTGTGAGGAATGGCTGAGGGAGCTGGGGTGGTTCAGCCTAGAGAAGAGGAGGTTCAGGGGGCACCTTCTCACTGTAACTCCCTTGAGAGAAGGGTGGAGGCAGGTAGGGGTTGGCCTCCTCTCCCAGGCAACCAGCGACAGGACAAGGGGAAATGGCCTCGAGCTGCACCAGGAAGGTTTAGGTTGGACATTTAGAGGAACTTTTTCACAGAAGGGGTGATTAAATATGGGAATGGGCTGCCCAGGGAGGTGGTGGAGTCACTGTCCCTGGAGGTATTCAAGGAAAGACTGGATGTGGCACTTGGTGCCATGGTCTAATTGACACGGTGGTGTTTGGTCATAGGTTGGACTCGATGATCTCAGAGGTCTTTTCCAACCTAATTGATTCTGTGATTCTGTGATTCTAGACCAAAACTGTAAAAATGTAGTTTGTTTAGGATTTACTTTTTTTGTGGTTGTATTTTATTTTGTTTTATTTTTAAGAGTCAATAAATCTGTTGGGGTGTTTTAGTAGCCAGCAGCAAAATTATTCTTTTCAAGGAAATATGGTGGCAGGTTCCATCTGTTCAGGTGTATTCACTGGAATGCTTTTGTGCCGAGGTGGTATCCAGGAAACTTTTCTTTTTTTCCTGAAATAGTCAATTGATGTTAAATGTGATCCTTATTGGTTTCACTTCTAAAGCAATTACACTTTTTTGAAAAAAATTCTTAGTGAAGTGTGATGATGAAGAGATGTTTACCAGCCATTAGCAGTTGTTTATAAGGTGGAAAGCTTGGAGGCAAGACACCAAAGAAACAGAAGAATCTTTGGCTGTCAGACCCCATGGCCTTATAAACCCCTTGCAAATGCCTTATTACCTTGTTCTCAACTTAGCTAAAGCAAAACACCTTGAGCAACAGAAAGCTGATGGTCTTGTTGGGAGGGTCAGCCACTTGCTGGCTCCCATGCTATGAACTGAAACCACACATCAATTCAGTAGCAATATCCATGTTCAGGGTGCCTGTGATTCTTGAAAAGCATTTAGTGTCTAATAACCAGAAAACGCAACAATGCAATTGTCGCTGTGTTCGATACCGTGCTGTGTGTTCGATTCCTTATGCTGCATGCCAAGTAAAAAAAAAAAAAAAGACTTTCCAACTTCTTCTTTTAAATGTCAAAGTAAATGTGTTTGAACCTCACACTTGTGAAGCCATGAGGTGGGACATTTTCTCAGCACTTTTAGATGGGACTTGTTGGAAAGGTGTAAGACCCAAATCGCTTTGGCTGGTATGATAAGAGATTTTTTTTTTTTTTTGCATTTTGCTTTTCACAGATGGGCCTTAAATTCTGTCTAGCTTTGAACCATGGAGCACAAGCCTTGGGGGCATGGAGGATGACCAGATGTCATCTTCTATTTATAATAGTGGAAGCTTATTTCTTACAAGCCTGCATAGGTGACATTCACCCTGGGGCAGAGGAATCGTCTCTGAAGGTCTCCAGCCATTATATAGCCTAATGCAATTCCATAGCCTAGCTCAATTCTCATTGCAGACTTCCATTAACTTAATTAGAGTTCTGAATAGATCCAAAGCTATTAGTATGCAATCCAAATAATGCAGGAACATCTCTTCTGGGGTTAATTTCATCCTGTATGCTGACCCTCTGCTCACTTCAAGGGAAGAAGAAGAAATCATTGCTGGTAGTTATTGGCTTGAGCTCAACTCAGGGGAGTTGGAAGCATGCAAAGACTCGAGTCAGTAGCAACCTGATGGCTGAAAAGTGCAAATACATCCAAGGAGGCTCTGTTAGAATGCAGTTTTCAAAATTTCTGAATCTGAAAGATTATTGTGTATCAAACTGAAGTAAACAATGAATTTAAAAGTAATGTTTCTTTCGCTGGGCACTTTAGATGTTCAGCCTGAGAAAAGCAGAGGTTTGTACCACTTTCCTCCAGTATTCTGGTGTCCCAGTTTTCCTTAGAAATGTGGCTGTAAACCACTATATACCCCTGTGTGCAAGGCTTAACCAGAGCCTGTCAAGCCTGACATTTCAAGTTAGTCTAAAGTGCAGGCTGGGTTCAGAGAGGCTTTGAACGCAAGAGTCGAAATAATCTGCAGTAAATGGGAGTTTTCACGCAGGTCATGATGGCACAGGGAGGATGAAGCAGGACATGGCCCACAGAGAGACTGAACAAAACTCGCTTCCACAGCAGCAGCAGCGTGGAGCGAGATTTGTTCTGTGTCAGCTCTTGTGATGGATGTTTTATGAGAGGAGGAGGAGGGCAAGCTGTGCACTTTACATCTTTTGGTTGAGCCAAATGTAAATACCAATGGGAGATCTTCAGCAGGAACTGCAGTTGGAGCAGAGGGGAGGGGTCTGCTGAGGGACTGTTTATTTAAGTTCACAGATCGCTGGACTTCCCCTGGAGCACTAGAGTCACTTTGTCTCTACAGTTCAGAAACGTGAGTAATACAAGGTGGCCTCCCTTCCAAAAGGAGTCCTTGTACTGCCCAGAGTAAGGACTGAAGAGTCCTAAAGGTGAAGGAATGTTATTTGATGCCTCACTCCTTGCATTACTGATGCCCTGTAACCATCTCTAGCTTATCAAGTTGGAGAGTTCACATTTTCCACTTTCTAAGTGCAAATGAACTGTTGGGATGTAAGATACTCCTTGCACTTTTCACAGCTATCCCTGGTCTTGCATTTTTGACTTGCTTGTGAGCACATCTGTTTGGGATGAACTAAATGCTTGAAGAAAGTGTGGGGAGAGGGGGAGGCTCCTGCCTTAAACCTGAACTTCCCTTGCAAGCAGCTCTGCAGGCTGTCCTCTACATCAGCAGGCTTCAGGAGCCTCTGGCTTACCTGAGCCTTTCCAGGGCTGGGTTTACTCCTGTCCTACCCACACCTCTGCTCCACAGCTACTGCAGGGAAGGTGGGTAGCAGGTAACTTGCAGAATGGTTTGGAGTCTTTTGGCAGGCTTACTGGGAGAGAAAACTGTGTTCCCTCTTCTGTTTCTGGCCTCCATGTGTTGTGCTGACCTTATGCCAAATGTTTTGGACACCTTGTATTTTTAACTGTGTAATATAGCTGTGTATTGTTAAAGCAACTTAGTAACTTATAGCAAAAACTGTAGAACTCATTTCTCTGAGGTGTAGGAAATGTCCTGCTTCCACTGTGTATGAGACTTTAACTCTGTACTGTCTGACAAAGATAAATTCTGAATTTCACTTTAATAAATGATCTATCTAGCAACCAGGCCCACATTCCCTTGTTTGCCTTTCTGCCCTCAGCACGGATGGTTCCAGAGTCAATGGAGTTCTACTTTGTGTGGATGTTTCATGCCAGGCTTCTGAGATTCACTGTCTTTTCCCAGCCACCTCCCCAGGGCTGAAAACACTGCAGCCATGGAGCAGAGAAGGGCACTGCCAAGTGGGAATGCCAAGCCTGGAGTAAAATCTCAGGTGATGGGATATTTTGTGACAAACCCATGTGGGTTGCACAGGTGCAATTCATGGAGTCTTCTGAATGCAACAAAAAGACAACTCACAAGATCAATGGAAGTTGTTGAAGAGCCACATGCCCTTGCCTTTTGGGGATTGTTGGGCTTGTCTATGATGGGAATTCCTCCCCTCCTGTATCATGAACAGTCTATCAGGTGCAGCTTCTCATTTGATTGATGTTTCTTAATGAATCTTCTTTATGTCTAGTTCAACCCTGTGCTTCTGCTCCCTTCTCAAGAACATCCTTGGCTTCATTTCATGCATGATTTATAGCTCCTGTTGTCCAGACTCAAACCTGCATGTCCAGCTGACAAGGTGGGTGCTGCTCCAGAGCAATGCTGACTTGGAGCATCCCAAAATTCAAGATCCTTTCCCATTACGCGTTTTGTTTCTTTTTTTTTTTCTGATATTCCTCTTCCTCCTGACAATCAGCCTTACAGGCAAAGGTGTCTCCCTGTGTTGCAGCACTGAGGAAGCAAGTGAAAAAAGCTGGGACTTGAGTACTGGTTCATCTGAACTCTGTCATGGTATTTCCAAAGGCTCTGCTGGCACTGGTTGAGTCATGCTTTTAGCCTTGATTTTTTGCCTAGAAAGAGGTTTTAGTGTAGCTTTTCACAAACTTGGGCTCTCACAGAGGAGGATGATCAGATGTTGAAAGCTTTACACCCAAAACAGAGCCCAGTGTCCCCAGTGCCTGCCTTTGTGAATGTGTCTGGAGGTCTTAATGAGCCAGGATAATTTTGGAATGTGCTGCCATACCACATGAGGTTGTCCCTGCCTCAGGAAGCTCTCAGCTGAGGAAGGCAAGACCAGAGGTGACACAGGTGGGCACCATGGAACAAGGGGCAAGGGTGGATCATGTCACACAACCTGTGTGCTGTCAAGAGGTTTTAGGAGGTGTCAGGAGAAGGTCTTCTGACACAAGGGCAGCATACCCCAGTGGAAGGGGAAAACTTGTCATTTGCATTCCCAGATTGATGAGTGGAGGCCTCTTCTGCCATCACAGTGAGAATGAGAGGCAGCAGGGCTGAAGGAGGACAGCTGTAAGCAGCAACCTGTTGTGCAGGTGTTAACTTTAGTCTGAGAGGGTATAATGGAAACTTCTGGCAGGAATACACCCTGCCAGTTAATCTGTTATTTGCATAGAGTAAAGAGTAACGCTACTTAATCTCATGTTTGCTCCCTGCCAAGAAACCCACAGAAGATTTCAAACTCAAAACCAAGGCGGAATCTGCTTTTTAACTTACACTGAGAACCAAAGGAACCAGCAGATTGATCTGAGGGCCAAGAACTGCATTCCCGGCTGCCGTGCGAGGGCAGTGTTAGCTCGGGAAGCCGGGAGGGGGGGCATCGCTGCCCCTCTGAGCCCAGGGCAGCTCCCGGGGGCACCGGGGCCGTGTCCCCATCCCGAAGATGCTTCCTTGGCAGGAGCTGGCTGTGCTTGTCAGAGACCGGAAGCGGGATTGTGCTGTGCTGGGATGTGGAGATCATAAAAACGGTTTGTTTGGGTTTTGAGGGGTTTTTTTCGTGGTTGGACATTGAAATTGAACACGTCCGATCCTCTGCGTGAGTCGTCCTTGCAGCCTTGATGGAAACCAGGCGTTGCTTCCCCGCTCCCCAGCAGAAAGGGCAGCACAGAGGACCAGGGAAAAATGTGAATGTGGATTTAATGGTTTTGTGTCTTAGGAGATGTGGCTGTGCAGGAGGAGTGTGGGGGTGAGAGACTCAGGGTTTGCTTTCTTTTTTTTACTTTTTTTTTTTTTTTTTAATTTCTCCACTATCCAATAAGGGATAACTTATACACAGCTCTACCAGCACTCAGTCTTACTTTGTCAGGAGCTGGAGTCCATTTCACATCTCTTATCCTTGCAGGTAGTGCTGGCTTCTTCCCTAAGAACCTGAAAACCTCCCAGTGTGCTTTTAGTTAATTGCTTTTAGAACTTTCTCCACGATCTCTTCCCTTTTTATGTTGCAGGAAGTACTCCATGATCAGCCCTGCACCTTCAGCAGGAACACCATGGTGCTGTGGGAAAGAGGGAACTGTCAGGTAGCTGAGGTGGCTCTGCTGCTTCTCCTACCACAGATGTAGACTGCCAGGGACAAGAGCACAGTGATGGGCACTCCATAAGCCCTGTGTCTCTTCCTGGCCTTGACACCTGTGGGGGCAAAGCCTGTTGTGTCCAGCTCATTTGCACCTCACTTTGGTGTCTGGGTTCTCAGCAGCTCCTGCACCCAGCCCAGCAGCCATGGCCTGGGAGGAAGCCTAGGTGAGCAGAGGAGGGAGTTCCAGAGTTCCTGCAAGCTTTGTGCACTAACTCAAACTCATAACTCCTTCCCATGCCTCAGTTTGGGAAGGAGCTCCTGGCCAAGGCAATTAAACCAGCCTGCTCTGGCCCCTGCTTTCCCCTCCACTGCTCCTGCAGGTCACTCACAGGCCATGAGAATTTTGTCAAGGTAGCTGCAGTTTGAGGGGAAAAAAAACCTTTTCCTCTCAATCCCTCAGCTTTCAGCTGCTGGTGATGCCATAAATTCCCCTACTTCTCTGGTTACTGTAAAGTCTTTCAGGGTGGTCAGGACCTGAATTCCTCACACAAAAGAAGGAGGAGGAAACAGCAAAAAAGGGCCTTCCCTGCCTTGGGGATCTGTCACAAGGGCTCAGCGAGGCTCCAAGTGTGTGCTCCTCTGCAGTCCCTCTGTTCTTAGGTAACTGCCTCTCACTCCCCTCTCACCAGTGCACACCCTCTTCCCAGCCTGCACTTCCCACTCATGCTCCAGCAGCTCCATCTGGCTCCTTGGCCCCTCTGATCTGCATGCTTCTGGAGCTGCAACATCTCCAGGTTTGGAGTAACCAGGAGAGACAGAGCTCATCCAGCATCACAGAGCTGTGGGGATGGCACTTAGTGCTGCTGAGCAAAGTGCCCAGCGGGCTTCACCCCCTGCCCTGAGCTGTACAGCACTGGTCCTCCACCAGTCCTTCCATGCTGGGCCTTACATCCAGCTGCCCTATGAGATACAAGTAGGCTCATAAGCCCCCCCACACCACCCAACCTCAGCTGAGGGCTGTGCTGAGATGTTGTGGGAGATCAGTGGGAAACTGGCAGCAAAGTGTTAGCACTGCCAGAGAAGGTTGCTATGGGCATTGCTCCACCACTGAGCAGGACAAGAACAGGTCATTCTCCGGAAAGCTGTGGTTCTCCCAGTCCTCTGCACTGGAGAAAGAGCCTTCATGGAACAAAGGAGCAATGGAAGTTGGCTTTGGGGAGGTAGGGATGTGGGATGGATGATGAGTTTGTCCATTGTCTGAAGGATGGTCTTGGGAAGGCTGGCTCAAGGTGCAGGGTTCTTGGTCTTTTCCCAACACAGGCAGCTGCATGGAAGAATATACCCTGGGTAGAGCTCAGTGCCAGCAGACCCAAGCAGGGACTGCCATAAGGGTGAAAACCCAGAGACTTTGGATTTGGTTCAGAAAATAAAATAGAAGCGAGGAAGTAAAAAAAAGTCAGTCTGCATCTGCCTTGTGTCTGCAGAGTCTTCCCGTGCTTGGACATCATTTCTACAGCTATGGATTAGAAATGCATCTTCTCTTTAGATGGTCATGTGACTCCAGGAGCATGGAGATTTGAGGAAGAACTATCGCATGTCATGAACTTTGCACCTGGGCGGGGCCTCGGTTGGGCAGAAAACCTTCCCACCTGAGCAGTGCTCCCAGGAGACAGTCTGACTCAGGAGCCAGCAGCTGGGCTGAGAGGCTCCAAGTGTTGGGAGAGGATCAAAAAGCTCCCCTGCCAGTAAATCTTTCACCTGCCATGTGACTCACTGGGGCTTGTGGCCATTCCTCCGAGGTCGGCCCCGGGTCAGGATTTCTCCTGTCTCTTTAGCCCCCAAACCTGGAGATTTTTGTCTTATCTTTGACGCCATCTTGACACTGAAAACAAATTATGGCCCAATTACCCTTACTCAGAGGGGCTGGGGCTACCTTAAATGGCCACAACTACAAGGCGCTTCCTTAAGAGCAGTAATTAGTGGGGCGTGGGGTGGGGGGCAAGGACTGGGGGTACCCCTGGCATGAGGCTGCCCTTGCTCCCCTGTTTGCCATGGCAGGAGGGGACATCCCATCCAGCCCCTTCCCGTCCTATCCCACTCTATCCCGTCCTACTCACTCTGGCCCAGCCCTGCTGCACCCTTGGGCTCCGCAGAAGCCAAGCAGAGGTGGGGCTCGCTGCCGTCGTGGTGTCCGGGCTGGGGGCTGCCCTGCCCCCTGCCTCCCCTAGCCCTGTGTCACAGGCTGGGGCCAACCCAGAGGGGCCCCGCGACGGGAGGCAGAAGCCCTGGCCCTGGCCGTGACCTTCGGGACGACCTCGAGTGAGTCCCTGCCAGGGCTGGGGACCGGCTGTGCCTCTCCTTCCAAACTGGGACATTTCCGTGTTCACCCCGAGAAACACGGAACGGCAGCATCACCGCTGAACTGCCGTAACAACCGACCTGAAGCTTCTAAAATTTATTTTTCTTCCCATCTTTCAGTGTCATTACACCGCCCTCTCCTCTGCTCTGTCCCTGGGCATTCCTTGCCCAGGGTTGTGCTGCCTGCCTTAACCCAGCAGCTGTTTTGGGAGCTGGCAAATCCAGCCTGCAGCCTGGACAGTGCTCATGGGTGATCGGGTCTGGGTGTTTCTTTCCCCCTCTTTTTTTCCTTTTTTTTTTTTTTTTTTTTTTGTCAGATTGGTATTTTATTTGGCTCCATCCTGTCTACCGAGCTGTCCAGTGTAACCCTTCCCTTGCTGCTTCTGAGATAAGAATAGGCTCCCCCGAGATCAGATAAACAGGCCCATAAATACCTACAACAACAAGAAGCAGAGTCTCGGCTTGGCAGGAAAGGAGGGGGAGAAAAAAGGCAAAAAAAGAGCCATTCCTTTGCACGCCAAAGCAGGGGTGCAGAGCGAGGGGTGGGAAGAGCCCTACACCCTCCTTGCCCACAGCACTTGCCCCCTTGGCCAGGCAGGCAGCCAGGGCCCAAGCAGGGCTGGCAGCAGGATCCCTGCAGTGGCCCTCGTGGCTGGATTCCAGCGGCAGGGAGCCTGGCACGTAAGGTGCTGCCCCGGGGCCAAGCGATCCCTGCGTGCGTGTTCCTCTGCCCGGGCAACTGCCGGCCGCAGCCTGCGTGCCCCGAGCCAGCTGCTTCCCAACGGCAACAAGTTCACGGCAGGGTCGAGCCGAAGGTATGTGCAGGGCCCTCTTCCCTGACCGATGAGTTAGGCCCTTCGGTAGCCAAAAACTCAAAGCTGGTGGCCAAACCGTTCTTCCAGTCAGTTCTGGTGCCGGCGGCAGCGGGAGCTCTGCCGCTGCCTGCCGGAGGCTGCCGGGACGCCGCTCCAAGCCGTGGTTCGCTGCCAGAGGAAGGGACGCTGTCCCTGTGCCAGGGCTCCCATTCCCCTGAAGCTCCTCTTCCTTTGAGGGTGAAAGGGGTGACCCCATCCTAGGCTGGCACAGACGCTGAGCTGGAACCTCCCCTCCCCTTCCCAGCCCCGGAGTGGTGGAGCCGCCTGAGCCGTGCCGAGCTGGGGACGGAGCTCGCTGCTTGCAAATGCAGCCCTTCCCAAAGCGTTTTGGGGAGCCGGGAAGCCCGAGACTACAGGAAATGTTTAGTGCGGTTTTTTTACCCACTCTCCCTCCCAAATGCTGAGCCACTATCTCACAGGGAAACCCCTTTGCTGGGCAGGGAAATCCTCTGCAGCCGTGGAAACGGAGAGCGCTTTCCCTTGTAAAATCGCGAAGGAACGGGAGAGGCTGGCACTGGAGACACCTTCTCCAGAAGTTTGCAGCCAGCAGGTACCACCACCAGAAACCTGTGGTAAGAAAAGCAAAAATCCTGCGGATGCAGGCAGAACATCGCCCTGGCTGTGCAGGGTGCCCCTTCCCAGAAGCAAAATTGGAAACACGTAAGGTAAAAACCAGAGGAGGTTTTTTTTTGGGAGGTAAAAGGTCCGCAGGCTGCGAGCGATGTACCAGATAGAGCCTGGTGTGACGGCACCGAGGACACGGTTCCCGTGCAGAGTCACCTTTGCCTCACAGCAGAACAAGTCCCAAGTCCCCGTTTAACCCTTTCCCTCATCTGCTGCCGAAGGGCAGCACCGACTGGTGCTGTATGGATACAGGGACACCGCCTGGCACATATAAACAGGATAGGGCTGGACACATTTATGGGGCTCTGGGTTATAGTGTTAGTGACAGCTTGGGGGCTTTCCCGTAAGAACCCAGCCCTTTAGGAGATTGGGAAACTTAGACATAGAACTGGATCCTTGGAACTGAGTTTCTTTATGGGGGGTTTTGTTCTTGTTTGGTTTGGTTTTTTTTTTTTTTTTTTGTTTTTGTTTTTTTTTTTTTGGTTTGGTTTGGGTTTTTTTTTTTCCCTTGAATGTGTTTGGGTTTGGGAGTGCCCTACTCAACTTCACTCATAGAAGTGGTAGCAAGCTAAACTTGTTATAGCTCAAACAAAAAAATACCACTGCGGGCGGGCATTGCTCTTCTCAGGCAGTCATTTTTCATCTCAGCCTCGCTCAAAGAGATCAGAAAATAGATCGGGGCAGAGAAGGCAGCCGTGCAGCGGCTCCGGGGTGAGGGAAGGCTGATTCACACAGCCGGATCCTTCTTCTTGGAGAGTTAGTTACTCTGGCTGTATCCCCCAGTGTTTGTGTGTCCCTCCATCTGTATTTGTACACTGCACAAAGTGATTATAAAACCCAAGCTGCTTCCCCGCGGCTGAGCTGGGGTTTTCTTGGTGTGTGCGGCTGCACAATCACAGATTGATGGATGTGTCGGTATTTTACGGATATTGCATCATTATTTCTATTCCTTTAGTCGCAATCAAAAGCTTGGTTTCTAACAGAAAATGTAAACGTCCCTGCTGTGAGCCCTCAGATTAGCCCTAGAATAATGTACAAATTTACCCATGCTGTTTTTCTTTGCCCCAAGCAGCCGCCCGAGTGTCAGGGTTTATCCTGGTGTCTCTGGGAACGACAGGCTGGGAAGGCAGGATCAGGCTCTGAGCGCAGGCACGCACGTCTTGAAACTCTTTGGTAAGAGCACCGTGTTTGCACAGTGTAAAGCAGTGAGGATTTGGCTTTAATTATTAAGGATTATTACGGATTTATGCCTGAGTGGTGACAGAGGTGAATTTGGGCTGCATGAGCGTTGCTGCCTCTGAGGCTGGTGGCATCCATCGTGTTCAGGTGGCGAGGAGGGGACGCTGCTCCTTCGAAATGTGGCCGAGGCAGCGCCTGACAGAGGATCCCTGTGAGAAAGTGCTGCCGGTGCCAGAGCACTGACTCTCTGCGTGGCAGCAATAAAATCTGGGACTCCACAGCGCTACGGTGCCATCCAGACGCTGTAAAGGCCTGATCCTGCCATCCTTCCTCAATCCAAATACAAGTCCAGTCCCTCTAGAAGGTGTCCTGGGTAGGGAGGGAAGGGGTTGCAGGGCAGGGGCAGAGTTTGTGCCCTAGGGGAGGCTACGGGTACACGTTTGCAGAGCTTCACCAACTCCTGAGGTGAGCAAGCACGGCATAAACAAGTCTCAAAGGATCCCGAGCTCCCCAAGGAGGAATTCCCTCACATGGATCGGCCCCATAGCAGGGTACTGACTTCAGGGATGTCCTTAATACCGCAGCATCCCTGTGGGCAGCGCAGGGGGCCTGGCCAGAGCAGCACGATTGCCAGAGCGGGGGAAAGCAGAGGGCTCGGACCCAAAGCCGTTTGCATAAAGTTTAAATTTTATTTTATTAAAAGTTTTTGGTTTTTTTTTTTAGCTATTCAGTTTTAAATACGTGGTGTGGCGCGCTCGGTCCCTCGGGAAGTGGTCATGCAGATCTGAGGTAGAAAACCCGACACAGGAGTGTTCCCAAATGCACCTCTAGGTAGTTTCACCGCAGCCACACGTCTGTCAGGCAGCGGACGGGGAGAGGGGATCGGGGGCTCATATTTACAATAGCGAACGAATCGAACCGTTCCAGTCCGGCCCGGCAGGGCAGGAGCCGCCGATCGCTGCTGGCAGCGGGAAGGAGCAACGGTTACTGCAAATGCGGGAAGGGGACACGGGGAAAGGGCCCGGCTGGTCCCCGCTGCCGACGGGGCGGGCGGGACCCGAGCCCGCAAAGCTCTCTGGCCTCTCTCCCGCGGAGCATCCGTCCGGGCGGGGGGCAGCCGGGCCGGTTCCCCGTTTCCTGCGCCTGGATGGGCTCCGGGGCCGGGCTGGGCTCTCTCCGTCATTGCACATGGAGGGGCGGGCGGGGAGCGCCGTCAGGGCGGCGGGGCAGCTCTCAGGGGTTCAGTTCCAGAGCCCAGACCTGCTGGGGCCAACCCGTCCGGCCCTTCAGCTTCTTCTCGCCGTGGCCCAGAGGCTGCGAATAGACCTCGGGCTGCTGCGGGAGAGGAGACGGGGAGAGGAGGGAGAAAGGAGCGGTCAGGAACGGAGTGGGGTCCCGGGCCGCCCGCCCGCCCGCCCCTTGCGCCCGCCGCAGGGCTGCAAGCGAGCGGCTTTGCCAGCCCGAGGACAAAGAGGGGCTTTAGGGGTCCCCACCCTGCCACCCGCCCGCTGCAGCAGGGGGAGAAGCGGCCGCTCTTGCTCCGAACCGCTCCTGTGCATGCTCGTCCTGGGAGAGCTCCCGGGAGAGGTGAAGGACAGACCGGGGGAGGCTCCGCCGCGGCCAGTCCCGGCCCCGGGGGCTGATCCTCCGCGGAAAGTGCTCGGAAGCCCACCCGGCCCGTCGGGCGGGGTGTTCTCCGACGAGTTTCCCTCCAACGAATTTTTTTATATTACTACTACTACTACTACTACTATTACTATTACTATTACTATTACTATTACTATTACTATTACTATTACTATTATTACTATTCCTGTTATTACTATTTCTATTATTACTATTATTAGTAGTAGTATTAATATTATTGCTACTACGCTGGAGAAAAAGGCTCCCGCGAGGCCGGGAGAGTTTAGAGGTTTTTTTCCCCCCAAGTCCGGGGTTTTTTCCTCCCACTCCTGGCCCACGGAGAGCAGGGACGCGGGTCCCGATCCGCCTCTTACCGTCTCCCTTTTCCTCTTGTTCTCCCTGCCGTCCGCCTTCTTGAGTTCTGCTTTGAAGCCCTCGGTGTCCCCGGGCTGGCTGTCCTTGGCCAGCACCTCCATCAGGTAGGCGATGTAGCTGGTGGCCAGGCGCAGGGTCTTGATCTTGGAGAGCTTGGTGTCGGCGGGCACGTTGGGGATGCACTCGCGGAGCTCGGCGAAGGCGCTATTGATGCTCTCCGTCCTCCGCCGCTCCTTCTTGGGTCCCCCGACACCTTTTCGCCGTCCCAGGCGGCCGCTGAGAGCCTCCAGCCGCCCCGGGCCGGCGGAGCTGTACTCGGCGGGGCCGTAGTTAGGGCTCTGCCCGGCGAGCTCAGGGGTCCCCTCGGCCGGGTTGAGCACCCAGCCGGGGAAGTAGGCGCGCTCCTGGTGGCACCGAGCTGCCGGCCCGAAGAGGAAAGGGTCGTGCAGCATGTGGTGGTGGTGATGCTGGTAGCCCCCCACCAGGTTCATGATCCGTTCCGGTGGCCCCGGGGGCCGCTCAGCAGCGCTCCATGGCCAGGCAGGAGGCGCTCCCCGCCGGGCGGGCGCGGCGGGCTGCGGGGAGCGCGGCTCCGGCGCGGGGCTGCGGTGGCGGAGGCGGCTGTGGGGTTTGGGGTGGGGCGGTCGGGGCTTGGGGTTTTGGGTTTGTTGTTTGGGGTTTTTTTAACCCCTTCTGGAGCCTCCCGACCCTGCCTTTATATAGGGCCGCGGCCCCCCCGCCGTGGAGCCAATGGGCAGGGGAGGATGCGCGGGGGCCCCGGGGGGAGCGGGGCGGCGGAGGGGGCGTGCGCCGCGCTCCGGGCTCGGGCGTTTGGGCTCACACCTCCGCCGCTTGCCCTCGGTCCCGCCTGCTCCTTGCTTTCAGGGAGAAGAGGGTGAGGAAGACCCCAGGGCCACCCCAGCCCCTGTCCCGGAACGCTTCGATCCCCGCTGCCGGGGCGGGGGTTTCCGAGCCCCCCGAGAGCCGCCGCGCCCGGCCGGGGGACGAGAGGCGGCAGCGGGGCGGGGGAGCCCCGACCGGGCAGGGGCGGACGGTGTGCGTGCTCCGGGGCTGCAGTGACCCGGGGACATTCTGCTTCAAATTCTGTGTGACCCGGGGACATGCTGCTTCACATTCTGTGTGACCCGGGGACATTCTGCTTCCTACGGGCCGAGTCCCCACGCGGTACAGCCCCGGCCCCTCCGAGCGGAGCGTGGGGAGGTGGCGGGGCCGCACCCGGAGTTTGGGGATGGGGAGACAAGGGGGCGAAGTCATTGGAGTGAGGCCGGGCTGGGCACCCCTGGGGTTGGCGGTGGCCGGTTTGGGGTGTAGGATCCCTCCCTGCACATGGGGCTCCTGGCCCACGCCTGCTCCGTGCGTTTCACAACTGCACAGGGTTGTGCACTGCACGCGTGTAGAGCACACGCCCACGCTGTGCAATGCACGCTGCACTTGTGTTGGTTACCCCATGCACTGCTGCTCACACCAATAGACTGGACACGTAGCCCACATGTACCACAAAGATGCTTCACACACCACACAACTCCCTGTGCTGTACACGCATGCCACAAACGTGTCACACACGTGCACCCATATATGTCACATACACCAGCAGCACGCTACACACACCATGTCCCCATAAGTATATTACACATACACGTATGGCACACGCACACCTATCGCACACGTGGCTTATAAACACACGTGTATGTGCTGCTCACCCATGTACAGACACTGCCTAGATGCATAGATATATAAAAATTTTATGGTCCATGCACACAGACCAATTTACAACAGGGAGATGGGGACTTATCCTGTGTTGCCCTGTCACAGCCCGGCCACAGAAGGGCTGGGGGAACTTGCTGGGGTTTGGATCTTGTACTTCACCGCAGCCTCAAACCCAAGCCCAGGGTGGGGCCCCAAAGAGGACAGCATGTCCTGCTCACCTCTGCACCCATGGGAGACAGATCCCCAGGAGGATGTGTCCCAGAGCTCGGGCTTCACCCCCAGCCCTGCTGGTGACACTGGGGCCGACCCCTGCTCTTGCTGCAGTGACTCCCAGTGAGGACAGGCTGGGCACGGCAGTGGTGATCACAGCACGGCGGGGCAGGAAGGGGCTTTGGGCCCAAGGTATGTTAGCGATTAACGGCGCTTTCCAGCGATTCATCTTGCAGCGAAGGGTGGAAACGTTGGAGGGTTGTTTGCAGGCGCTTGTATTAATCATCCGGGCTAACACACCATTAACGTCCTCCTGCATTTTAAAGATGACAAATTTTATTTGACTTCTCTCAATCACGGTTCCCGGGCGGATTCGGGAGCCACTTAAATGCCTCGGATTTTCCATCGTTAGTTGTTACAAGGCGAGTTGCAAAGGCAGGAGGCTGGGGGGGCCAGGGCAGGGTGCAAGCAGGTCTCCGGTTCTGCCGGGCCCCGACGGCTGGGGGGGAGCGGCCGTGCCGGATCTGCCCAGCTTTGTTCCCCCCTGCTTTGTTCTCAGCTGCTGCAAAGACCCCCCTTCCCCACCCCCTTTAAACAAGCGCCCTGCAAACATTTGCTAGTGATTATTCTCCTGTTAGAGCCAGGCCTTGGGTAGGGCATCGTGTCCCTGATTTCCTTCAAAACACCCATGGTTGGGTAGGATCCCCGAGCCTGGCTCAGTGCTGGTGGGAGCCCGTGCCCACCTGGGAGAAGTTCAGGGGTCTCACTTCATGCCTCACCCCCTTCACGCTGGCAGAGCATCACCTGTGGAGCCCTGCTCTTCTTAGAAACCCCAGGCTCCTCACTGAGCTTCTCCCCAACCCTGCAAACTTCCAGGTTAGAGTCTGTGCCATCAAACCCCATCTCTAGAAACATCCCCCAAAAATACCCTTTTCATCCCTATATCCCTGCATTACACAGGCCACTTACAGCCACATCCTGCTGGGAGCTGTCGCCTTCAGCCGTGCACCAGAGTCACCTCCAGCCTCCAGCCTCCAGCTAGGTAAATCCAGCCCAAGGCTGGGCATTATCTTGCTTAATCCACCCCCTGATGGAGGTCCCTGGACCCTGTGGAGTTTGGAAGTGCTCAGCTGAGCAAATAGTGGGACCAGAGGGTTGATTTTCCTTTGGAAAATCACTCTAATCTTTCGTGTTTTAATAAAATAATAAAACCAGAGCCCTTTTCATGCCGACACCTTCTAAATCAAACCAGACTGCCTTTGTCATGGCGTCCAAATTTAGCACTTCTCAAACTTTTGGTGAGTTTCTTTAATTTCACATCTCCCCACTTGCATGGGGGAGAAAACGCTGGGCAGTTTGGATTAGGTGATTTATGGCTGGCATGGCAGGAGGAACCACATTTCTCTCCACCTGCTTTCCTTCAAATCTTTCCCAGAGAAAGATTTCCTGCCCTCATGGGCAGGCAATGGTGAGGGGGCCAATGCTGCATGTTGGGAGTGAGGTTATCCTCGGTCTCTGTGAACCCCAGCACCCCAAACCCAGGTGGAGCCACCACGCTCTGCATCCATCCCCATTTCTGGGATGGCAGCTGAGGTTTTGGCCCTGGCCCCTCAGCCACCTCCTTATCAGTGCCCAGTGAGCGGCAGCCCCGGGTGTCCTGTGACTTTGACGCCAGCTCTGCTCCCCCCCTCTGGCTCCCTTATCTAAATAGGAGCGTAAATCAGGGCCTTGGCAGATGCCCTGGCAGGACAGGGACTCCATAAAAAGGGGCTCTGCTCCAGCTCTGTTTACATTGCAGCCCCGTAAAATATTCCCCTTGTCTTCCTTGTTAGCATCTCCCTGCAGCATCCCGGCACCCTCCTGCACCCACATCCCCCCACCCCAAGCTCCACTGCAGCCCCAGGGTGCAGCCAGGAGGGTCCCAGCCCTGTTACCCCACAGCCCCACACCATGTCCCCCATCAGGGTATGCCCAGGGTACCTCCTCACTTGGCCACGGCCTTTGATCCCCTCCTCAGCCACTGCAGGCACAGAGCAGGGCTGAGCCAGCTCCCCAGGGCAGCTGGGTTGTGTCTAAAGGTGCCCCTGGGTATTTATAGCACTTGCCTGAAATAATGCAATAATAATCACTCAGCACCTTCCTAACAGTTCTGCTCTCAGAGGCCTCGGGGGATGGTGGCAAAAGCCCTTGGGAAACTGAGGCATGAGCAGAGTCTGCTTCAAGGAGAGCTGCAGAGAGCTGCTCTGGGGATTATTTTCCTCCTGGCAATGTGAGGAGCGAGAGAACCTGCAGAAATGAATGAAATCAAGTCAGTTTGATCAGCAATGAACGCAGCCCTGGGGTCACAGCTAAGGCTGGGCTGCAAAAGCCCACTCAGGGCACTCCTCCAGCCCAGCAGGGTTTGCCACGTGTCCTGCTGTGCCAGTATGGGTTTCATAGAGGTGCAGTGTGCTGGGGTGCAGCACAGCTCACACTTGTTGGTGCCCATGCTCTCCTGTGCCCACACACTGCCTGAGTGCCTCAGACTACCTCACTGGGCTGCTTGATCCTACATCAGCATCACAGGAGCAACTCCAAGTGGGGTTCAGTCTGCCCCACAGAAGGAGCAGGAGGAACTGGGGGTGCCTGGATGTTCCTGTGCTCAGCAGCAGCTCACAGCATCTCCTCTGTCCACACCCCTCCCGTGCCACCCCTATGGCAACACAAAGGATGACTGCAACCATTGTCCTTCAAGAAACACCATCTATTTATGGCCAAACAGCCACTGTCTTGCGTGGATAAATCAAGAGGAAAACAAAGCTTTACGGAAAAAAGTATTAAATTTTCCATGTGCTCCTGAAGGGATGGGCCAGGCACTCGCTGTTTATTTTTTGGGTTCTCTCTTTGCTAGTACTGTAAAGTGACATTGTGTTTACAAAAGTTTTTATGTCATCAGAGCAAAGTCACAGCTCAGCTTCCTCTCCTGTGTATTTTATGTAGATGGATGTGTCTGTGAGGAACATTCAAACTAAACAGAGAGCTGGTTTATAGGAAAATGTATTTATTTGAAAAATCGTAACTCACAATTTCGGCAAAACTGGGCTCCACATTTATTGCTGCTAATGGGGTGTGGCAGCCATAAATTAACCTGGAAAATTGCTGCAGCCATTTCAACAATGGCTTATTGTGCTAATAGAAGAGCAGATCCCCAAAGACGGCTCATGTCAATTTGCAATTAGGTTTGGATGCTAACAATAGGTAAAGGGAAGGTAACAGCAGCCTAACTGCTGGAACCAGCCCCAGCATCACTGCTCCAGGCTGGCCTGGGTGCCCTGAATCCCACTTAAAACAGAGCTGTTCCCTCATCTGATTGCCCTGGAAATCAGTGGAAGGAAGCTCCACCTGCCATAAGGGGAATTTCTATTTATATCACATTACCTGTCATGGGCACGTAATTGGAGATGACAGAAAAACCCAGCCCATGAGCTCTGACTGGCAGCCCAGGTGAGTCAGGTGCTTGGAAAGCCCATCCAGTAGCTCCCTGGTTGACCTCTCTTCTTGGAGGAAATTTTGCACAGAATCAGGAGTGATGCTCCTACCTTAAAACCTCTCCTTTCCCCACTCAGATTCCCTGCTGACGCTGCTCCCCAAAGCCTTGAGGCTGGCTGCTGACCCTGGGGTAGAAGCTGCCACTGTCATTCTCCCATCCTTGATCACCTGGCTCAGGGCAGGGTTTGGCTGCTGAGTCGTGGTGGCAGCTCTCCACTCATGGGAAGTAGTGGAGAAGAGCTCCCAGATAATTCAGGTCCCTGACAAAAACCAGTGCCTTTCCCTCCTCAAACCACTTTCCACTCCCGAAGCAAATTTACAAGGGCTCTAAAATGTCCTGCTCCAGGGCATCAGCCAACTGCTAATGGCTGGGGATTGGGAAAGACATTTCCTCTGCTGAGAAGGATTGCATAAGCGCTTATTAAGGCAGCTCCTGGCGTCTTCGTCAAAAGCATCTGGTTTGGGGCATAGCTGGAGACAAACTGCTGGGGCTGGATGGGCAGAGCTGGACTTGCTGCTTCCAGCTTTTGCCTTGGTCAGGCATGAGTGCAGGTTTGGGTCATCTCCTTTGTGCTGGTGGGGAAAGGGAGGGGGGTCATGACATGAGATGTGCCTTTCTCCCCGTCCCCCTGCTCTCCATCTCATCCTGGTGGTGCCACTGTGAGGACTTCTCTTCACACTCCTTCCAACTCCAGGTACCACAACGCCCCATGTGCATGAGGGATTTCCCTGGTCCCTGCTTACACCACCATCCCACATGCCTTGAAAGAGGCTCTTCCCTCCTGTCCCATTGCTGCAGAGACCCACTGGCACAGAGGCTGACATGGCTGGGTGGGTGAGCTCCTGTTCTGCACTGTGTCCATGTGACATTGCAGGTAAATGGCTTTGTGGTGGGAACAGGGTGCTGACAGTGGTCCAGACCACCAAAATAGGTTGGGATGTTTTTAACATGGCTCTGCTGTACCACAGGCTCAGTGTGATGTGCTGGCACTGTGGAGCAACCAGAGCCAGGCAACAGCATCCTGTCCATGCTTCCCTGGGGTGGGATCATGTCCTGTTATCCCAGCCTCCCACCTTCCCCTCTGTGTGGATCCACATGGGATTTTTAATTCATTTTGTCTCTAAGACTTTCAGGGCAACTCCAGCTCTCATCACACAGTGCCTCGTGCCAGGTCCAGCTATGCCTTCCCAGCTGTGCCAGGTTAGGAGGATGAGCACAATTAGTGGTGCCTTATTATCCTGGTTATCATCAGCTCTCTCAAAATGCCAGGTTTTCTCTCTGCTCAGGTGCAGGAGTTACTGCTCACTTCCATGGGAGTAGAGGGATGGATTTTCCCTTGGTTCCCCCCACTGCATCCTGAGGTGTCTGTGCAGCTGCTGGGCCAGCCATTACAGCAAGACTCTCAAGATGGGATTTCCAAGGTTGGGTTTCTTGCAGATTGAGATGGTTTCAAGAATTAACAAGCATCTGTTAATACTTTGTTGCAACTGAAAATTATTTGGGAGTTGGGGGTTTTAAATAATTTTAGTGCTTTTTCCCACCCTTTTTTGCCCTGTTTTATTAATGGGAGGTGACAGAAGCCTCCCAGGGCTCATTATTCCCCATCCCAAGCAGGGATCCAGCACCCACAATGGCTGTGCTGCTGCCTTCACAGGCATGGGAGGAGGTGGGGGTATTTGGGGACAAAAAATGACAGAGGCACTGAGTGTCCTTTTGTCACTATGGTCCATGGTGTTGCCATGGGTATCGCTACCTCCTTGCTTTTAGGGAGTCACAGGATGAGGATATGCTGTAAAAAGTGAATCCAGACCTCCAAAGAATAACGCTTTTATTGTATATCAATATATACAGTAAATATGTGACTCCTCCTAACATGCTCTGGAGAAAAAAAAACTGTCTGAAATGGAGCTTATTGGAAGGAAATAAATTGCTCCCATAAAAATGCTGATCCCTCCCTACTTCTCAAAACTGAAACAAAATCGTTTGCTGTGAGCTGAAGACATTTCTTCCCTTGGCTCCTGGTTTTCCAAGAAGAGCAGGGAACATGAAGGAAAAACAAGCCTTCCTCATTAAAACACGCTTAAGCGAAACTCCAGTTTTCTCTTAAACTTTGCTTGGAAACATTTGGAGCAGCTTCGTGCAAACCAGTTCTGCTCTTTGAAAGGCCATTAAAATAAAAAACACCCAACCCAAAATAGCCATCTCTGCAAGGAGCATCTTGTTTGGACAAAAGTGGTTTGTTTTACACCGTAAATCCAAACACTCCTGGGGAAATGTTGTGAAATCCGCCATGCTGGCGGTGCAGTGGCTCCAGGGATGTTTTGTGGGACATGCACAAAGCTCGTGGGTGCTAGCAAGGTGATGGCCACCACCAGCACTTCACTGCTTTTTATCCCAGCTGCTGGAGTATCCCTGGCTTCAGCACAGTGCATTTTCCATCAGGGTGAAGGCTTGTGGGGTGAGTTCTGGCAGGGAGGGAACTTGTACCAGCATTCAGCCCCACTGTGATCTTGCCCCAGAGCTCCTGTGGCCTCTCTAAAGGTCCCATCATATGCAGGAGCTGAGGACACACACCCTGGGACAAACAAAAAACATTCTCCAACAAGGTGCTTAAACCCTTCTAAAAGTTTTTTTTAACACGCTCCATGTTATACCTAGAGCACAAAAAAATGGCAGTGAATCCTAGGCCAGCAATATATACACCAGCAATATTGATATTGTATTTATAGCTAGATAAGAATATTCTTGCATATATATAGCAATATTTTAATATATAAAAATAAATGTAAGTCCAAATATAATTACAATTGCAGTTGTAAATATAAAGAAAAATATATATATAGTGTGTATATATATATATACATTTATGGTGCTGCTTTTTCTGCTAGTGGTATCAATCTGTGCTTTAGGCACAAATATTTCTATCCCAGGGTCTTTGGCAGTGAAGTTCTGCCATGCAGCTGCCCCTCCTGTGCAGCCAGCCCATCCCAGTGAAGCCCTGCTGGGAGCTCAACACTCATGGAATTAGGGAGAAGTTGTTCCTCATGGATTTGCATGAACTCGCCAGATTATGAGGGAAACTGGGATTCTCTGGATGGGCACTCCTCCTCGCTGTGGCTCTCCAGGAGGTAGCTGGCCCAGTGTCATCCTCTCGATGCTGAAATCGTGGGGTGGAAGGTGGTGAGCCCCCAGCCCCGTGTCCTCCCGCCCCGAGAGCTGCCGCCACTGCCTTTCCTCTGGGGGGGGAGAGAAGAGGCTACACTGCTGTGAAACTGCAGTTTTAGAGGGTAGTGGTTGTTTTCTTGGGCCAAAAGGACAAGAAACATCATGTCTAAAGATGACAGGCTCGATTTGCTGTGTCATTAACCAGAGCCGAAACTCTAGCTGGGCTGGGTCTCCTGCGGGCCGCGCGCTGCTTCCCGTGCCGCTGCTGAGCTCTGATCCTGCCAGATAAAGGCCTTTGTGGGTGCATTTCTCTTGCTCAGACCTTGTTTTAATTCCATGGATGCTATAATGCAGTCTATGGGATGAGGAAGTTGTTTCTCCCCCTCTCCCACATGCATCTATAACGGATGAATGTGCCCCCTAAAATGCACTGGCTCCCCAGCACACGTGCGCTCCCCAGGGTATTTGCAGGGACTTCAAATAAGCACAAAGCATAACCCTCCTTCTCACCAGGAAAAAACCCTCTCATTCCCAACCTTCCACAGCCTTGAGATCTCATGGAAATAAGCCCCAGGATCCAACCCAGGAGTGGTGTGGTGACAATGGTGTGAGGTACAAGCAGCAGCAGGATCAAGAAGCCCCACAAAAGCCCCATAACCACCCATCTTTCGGTCCTGGCTGTGGTTACAAACCCCATTCCGGGTTAAAAGCAGCTGCTGAGAACAAAATGTGGTGGATGAGGAGAGCAGCCACCAGCCAGGTGAGCTGGGCTGCAGCATCCAGCCACACCAGGGGCTCTCCTATGCTTATGGACACCAGCACCTAAACACAAAGCACTTTTTAAATGAACACGGGTGCTCTGGGCTCTGAGCAGCCCCTGCCTTGGCAAACAGAAAGCTGGAGGTGACAGGGCTCACATGGAGCTTGCTGGAAAGGCAGCAGTGGAGCCGGGTGTGCCGCCTGCCTGCGCCGCGTGAGCCGGCTTAGAGCACAGTAGGAAAAAATACCGCAATAGGCAAAGCATCTCGCATTTGCCCCTAAGCTCTGGCTCTTCCTGTGCTGATAACAAGCCCAGTAAATCTCCTTACAGCAGTGAGACATTTTTTTCCCCTCTCCTTCCCTCCTCGCAGCCTTGTCAGACCACGCTGGCTGTGGGAACTGTAGTGGGGCTGCCCTTCTCACCCCTCTGTGGGGAAGTATCCTAAAGCATGCAGCCCCCCGAGCATCTCAGCAGGTTCCAGAGGCTCCAAGCCCTGCCCCGAGGTGTGGGAAGGAGCTGGGTGCAGGCAGGAGCTGTCTCCTCTCTAATTGCCCCCAGAGCCCTATGGTTGAGCCACTTGCTGCTATCTCAGGCCATCACAGCTGGTGCTGGGTTGAGTCAGGAGAGATGCAGGCTGATACAGACCCTCTGTCCGACTGACAGGGGTGCAGGGCAAGAGTGGAGGAGGAAAACCTGGGATACACATGTCCAAAATCTCCCTGGCCTTAGTGCTTTGGCTGAAATAGGGAGCTTAGGCAATGAGCAGGTTCCCACCAGCAGTGTGGTGTTCAGTCCTGGGCTGGATGAGTCCCAGTGACCTGTTAGATGTAGCTTGTGACCTGGGAGAGTTTGAACCCGCCCAAAGCCAGGCAGAAAGAGCATTGCTGCTCTGAAAAAGCAGCTCTGGATGTGCTTGGCAGCAGGATGGGAGTTGTGGTGGGATACAGGGTGTGGAGGTCTGTCCACAACAGGGCTCATCATTTCCCATGCAGGAGATGGCCATAGAGCTGCCTCCCAGTTGCTCTTTTTATGGCTGAGGGCCAGGGCCCCTTTTTGGTCCCACCATGCTGCTCTTCCCTCCCCACAGCCGGGACCCAAATTGCCCCCAGCAAATGCCACCATGCCATGGCTCAGCTGCTGTCCTGTTGGGATCTTTCTCCTTTTTGCATCAGCAAATGCTGTTCATTTTCCTCTTCCTCTCATGAATTCCTCATAAATTTCCTGCTGCCGTCTCTACCAGCGCCATGTTCCCATTAAACCTTGCAGGCTGATTGCATCTGTCAGTGTCACTGTCTGGGGCTGGAATGTGTCACCCTGCTCCAGAGGAGTCATGTATTCAGCCATGGCAGAGCATTTCAGGACAAAGCACTGGGTTGGATCACGGTGGGACAGTTTTCCTGCAGTGGCAAGCACTGATCCATCTCGTGGAGTGGGAGGAAAGCACCGCCTCTGGATTCTTTCCTATTTATTTTTCCTAAACAGAGAACTGAGAAGTGCAAGAGTCACCTACCAACAGGATCCTGAACTTTGCTAGAGTGTCCTAAAGAAAGGGAGTTTGCTTTGAAAAGTGTTCAAACCCCATGAGTCTGGGGCAGACATTTTTGTCCACTGTCCTTGTCATGTCTCACTGCTTTTGTCCCAATTCATGGGGTGCCTGGTTGGTGGCAGGGGTGGCCCCAGAGCTCCATGTACTTTGGGGTCCCTGCTGTGTAGTAGCAATGGCTGAGGCTTGTAGGGTCTGGGATGTCCACAGTAGTGGAGGAAGCTGGTACAACCATGACCCAGCACCACCCCGGGTCCCTGCAGGCAGTGGGGACAGGGAAACTCTGGTGGTGGCAGAGCAGCAACGGTGGAGAGCAGCCAGCTATGACACTCCCATGCCCACACAACGCACAGTAGGTCCCTAATGCTGAGGAGAGGGGTCTCTTGAGCTATTAGATGTGATAATCAGACATTCAGGGTTAAAACATAAAATGAAAGGATGCTTCTGCTCTCATTATCCATGTAAGTGTGCAGCCCATGTGCTGGGAAATACCTCATCCCGACCTTCAGGAATTTCATCTCCCCTGTCCCTGCCTGGGGAGATCTCATCTCACAGAGGTGTGTGTTTGGTGGGGCATGGAGTGAGATGAGGAGATGAAGGCACAGCTGTAACCTCGAGGACAGCCACCCTTGTGCAGCAGCTGTGCAGCAGGAGCGAGTCATTCCTGGCACAGCAACGGACTCACCTGCCTTCCTTTGGGATACATACCCTTGGATGGTACCGTGCCACTGGTGACAGGTTTCCCATTGCTTTTCCCCAGCTACCTGTGCTGGTGTCCTCTGAGGGGGGCTCAGATGAGCTGGGAAGTGCCTCTCCCCAGGGTGCTGCCCGGTGACCTGCGTATGGTGAGGGTGGAAGAGACAGTCAGTCTGTGTTGCTTTGTTTATAAGAACATATTTGCAGTGATTGATGTCTGAGCTGGGGAAGTATGCTTGCAAGTGAGACTTTAAAACATGAATCAAACAATGTTTGGAATATGTATGCTGCTCTGTCAAACATTTCTCGGCATTTGGAGTCTGCAGAGCCTGCGCGTCCAGAGGTACCAGTGCCTGTGCAGAGGTGTCTGCAGGGAAAGCATCCACCCCACTGTGAGGGCGAGTGTGGGCATCCTTCAGCCTCACCATCACCTCTGCACACCAGGAGGCTGCTGGGAGCAGTTCAGGGTTTGCACCCGTGGCCAGGGGTGCACGTGGAGGTGTCCCATTAAGCGCCGTCCATCACGGGACATTCCTTTACGCGACGCTCCTTACTGCCAAGTTGTCCCTTGGGCTTACTGAGGAATGAAAGCAGCCCTGAAGGACAGAGTCAGCTTTCAGGCTTCCTTCCCCTCCAGATAACCCGACTGCCCGTGGAGAGAAGAAAGGTCTGGAAGAGGCGGGCCGTATCCAGATGTTCACTAAGTGCATTAAGACCCTCAGCCAGAGGAGCACATGCTTCAGGTTAAGCCCCTGAGCAGTCCCAGCTGCAGCAGTATTAATAAAGTCTTCACTTAATCGCATACTGAATGCTCTCCCTGATAAGGGCCAGCATAGTTTATGGTGGGCAGGGAATCTTCTCAGGGTTTCTTTTTGCATGTTCTGCTCGGGAAGTCCTGTATGGGCATCCCTCCACACTGGCATTCCTGCTGCCATGCCAACTCCTTTGCCCATGGAGTGATGTGGGTTTCCCAGGTAAGAGAGCTGCCTGCACCATAATGCAGGGATTGAGGATCTGGCCCCATACTTTCTGGAGCTCTGCTTTCTCTTCCATTCAGAGGGATGTTTCACTTTCCATTGCCCATGGAGTAGGACTGGACATGGCTCATCTGGACAGAACCAGCTGTTGAAATCACTGCCAGATCTTGGAACAGCTCTGTCCCAGCTGCTCCATCCCACTTCCTCCAGGTCTCAGGGGGATACCTTGTCCTCCTGGCCCCAAAACAGCCCTCAGCCACCATGTCACCCCACAGAGAGGATCCAGACATTCTAGTTGAGCGGGAATTTGCACACATGACCTGATGGCATGAGGTGATGTGTTATGCTCAGAGTAGCATCCTCATCCCAGTAAGCTGTCCTGGTGGGCAGATACCCAGGGTAATGCCAAGCCCACCTTTCCTGGGAAAGGGATTGGTTTGGAACAGCCTGAGAGGAGCAGGTGCCAGCTGGCTGACATTCACTGCCCATAAATGATGTATCCAGCCCCAGACTGGGTGAGGGCATTTGGAACAGAGAGAGACACCAGAAACTGGGCATCCCTCCAAGATGGGCAGGCCTTCCTCCTCTAGGTTTTCTGCCCACTGCTGCCCATGGGGACAGCAGGTCTGCCTGTCTCATTCCTCCTCCTTGCCATTATTTATTTATTTGTTTTCCCCAGGAATCCCACAAAAAAAACCATTAAAGTCTCCTGTTCCTCCACCCAGGCACGCCACTCCTTGTGCAAAGTCTCTCTGACTGCGTGCATGGAAAACACATCCCACGAACAGATCCCCTTCTCACAGGTCCGCTGTCGTTGCCTTTTAGCACAACGGAGATTTATTCACTCCATGGGTATTTTTAAAAGGCATTTTTTTTATAGCTGGGCTTCTCCTACTTAGGGAGATTAGGAGATCATATTTCATGACTTCTTGTGGATCCCCTTTCGCAGGTTCTAATGAACTATGGATGAGTGACCATGGTAATCCAGTCTGTGCAGGACCTCATTAAAGTCACCAAGGCCGTTGTAATAACTGGCTACATCTGATCACATTACTCCTTTAAATCGCTGATTCCACTGGTATATGAGAGCCTGCTCCAGCCCAGCACGGGCAGCAGGAGCTTTGCTCTGGGCTCTCACCTCGTGTGCTGCTAACGAGGCACAATTTGATTAACTCACATTGCAGAAAGGCCATGGGATTTCCCTTCACTGTTTTACTCAGCCAACCCCAGCCAGAGCAGGCAGTGTCCCATCCTGCTGGAAGCAGGTGGATGGTACAAAGAAACAATCCAGACATTTCCCAGTTATAAACAGAATTTTGGGAGAGGGCTGGCAAGTGGCTGTCTGGGGCCACATCCAGCCTTTGGCTGTGTGATGGCACCAGGAGAAGTGACACTTTTAACTCCATACCCTGTGAAAAGCAGCCTGGAGCAGCTGCTGGCTGTCCTGGCTGGCAGCTGCCTGCTGCCAGCCTTGCTCTTATGCTTGCCCCCCCGAGCCCATGGCATCCCCCACAGTGGCACGGCTCACAGACCCAGAGCTGTGGGATAGATCCCACCACGGAGTCCCACTAAAATGGAGCCCAACCCTCCAGTAAAACAAGCTGCAGCCCCTCTGGCAGTGGGGTTTGCCCTCCTGCCCCACACTGGGGTGGTGGTCCTGACCCCTGCCCGTATCCCTTCCTTACTGAAAGCAGATGCAGGCAGCTCAGCAAATACCCAGAGGGGTGGTGAGGGGGAGAAGAGAAAAGAAAAAAAGCCAGATCCATCTGTAAAAACCCAGGCAGAAACGTTTCTTTGTCTTGGGAAGTGTCAGCGAAAGAAATTCCCTTTGAGGGTAGGTTTGTGTTTGCAAGACTTCAAACCCTCATCTGGACAATAACAGCTCCTGCCTACGGGAATCGGGGCCGCGAGTACCGGCCGAGCCTGCGGTGTGAGAGGTCCGGACAGTAATTAGGGCTCTGGCGCTGATAAGGGCGCAGAGCTCAGCCACCTTGGGCTCTGCTCATGCCAGAGCAGTGAGTGTGCATCCCGCCCCGGGTGCGCAGGGCCCCGGCGGCGCGGAGGCACCGCGGGATGTAAACAGCCCCGGCCAGGGCTCTCCATCCATCGCTGCCGCGCCTCGGCACCGGCACCCCGCGCTCAGCCGAAGCGCGATGTGCTCAGCAACCATGGCAAACACATCCTCGCTGGCAGCATGGCACCAAAACTTAGGGAAAAAAAAAAAAGTTTGGTTGGTTTTTTTTTTTTTTTGTCTCAGCCACCCGCGCCGTGCCAAAGCCCTGCAGCTCCCGCTCAGCCGTGGGTTTGCCATAGGGCACCAGCTCCTGCCAGTGCGTGGGTCCCGATGCACAGGCACACCCAAACACCAAAAAATCCCGTGTGTTCTGGGTTTTACAGCTGCTGAAAACCAAGGATCTGCCTTTGCTGCCTTCTCAGCTCGCTGGCAGGGAGCCCCAGGCTGGCAGGGGCTGGTGCCAGAGCTGTGCAGCCCCAGGCTGCAGAAGAGGAGGTTGATGCACAGGACTGTAGGCAGAGGAAGGCCGCCGGGGACTTCTGATCATCTCATTAAGTATGAGAACGGCACAAAATAATTGCTCGTGGTTCAATGCAGTCCATCTGTGTGGGATTTTCTCAATAATAAGTGCATACGGCCTGGTTTTAATGTTTTTCAACGTTTTTTAAACTGAAACATTTCCTAGTGCCGAAGCCCGGGCAAAAATCAGTTCCAGCCCTGGGGGCAGTGAGGGGATTTAGAGGCACAAGTCTCAGGTTGACTTTTAACAGGGTTCGTACAAACTATCCTGCCCATAATGCTCGTGTAATTGATGCTTTGGAATACTCCAAGGAGGCCAAGGTCCTCTGAGGCTTTGAAAGTATGTTTTACAGTACTTTCTGATGTGATATATAAAAAGACCCTGATCATGAGTCAGGCAAGCAAAGCTCTTGAGAGTGACTTAAAATTATTTACATGCACACACCCCCCTTTTTAAGTGATCACACTTAAATCTTTTCAAATATTTGGGATTTTTTTTTTTTTAAGAAAAGCTGATTTCTCATGCAGAAAACAGAACTTCAGGACTCTGGCAGTTTTGATGTAAAAGCTGCCCCTCAGCCAGCTGCAGTGATGCAGGGAGGGCAGGACACGCTGGCTGGACAAGATTGGGCTGTCCCTTCCTGCAGAAGGGGTCATACCCAGAGCTGATGTGTCTTATTTCCCTGCAAGATGCAGGTTGAGGCTTAACTCTGGCCATGCAGTGAGTGACTGCAAGGAATTTTGCTCATCGGGATGGATGAAGCAATGGGCTTGGTCCTTTCCAGTTTTTCCCAGTCCATGAAAGCCAAACAGGTAAATGGAGCATTTTCCCTGGGATAAGGGAACTTAACAAGCATGTTGCAAACACACACATGCCTGTTAAAGTCATTGCTGTTAAAGTGGTGCTCTGCCCCTGTCAAATTTCTGTCCTAATAATTTCCCCTTTTGGTGAAACACAGGGCATTCCCTGTGCCACCTTGTCCCCAAACAGAGGCTACACACCCCGCCCACCCCACTGCTCAGCCCCATCACCAGCAGCCCCAGCCCCTCCTGGTGACTGGGGAGGGAGTGAGGAATGACCCTCCTGGTCCCTTATCAGGCTTGTGTGCTTAATCCCTGTTTTAAGTGGCACGGAGTTAACTGGCTCCCTTTCCTGGGGCATTGCTCAGGGGAGAAGAAATGCTCCCCACGAGGGTCATGGAGACGCCCCCATGGCCCCTCTGTGCCTGCACCCCAATATGAGGGTGCCAAAGCCCTGGGAGCAGCCAGCCCTGGCTGTCTCACCCAGCTCTTTCTGTTTGGGGCTGCCTCCATGAGACAAAGCATTCCCTGTGCCCCTGTCCCTGCTGTCCTTCCCATCCCACAGCTCCCGTGGGCATAGCAGCACCCACCCCACTGACCCCCTGACAGTGTGGGCTCAGCGCTACACTCAGGGGTTATTTTGGGGAGGTTTTTTTCCTGGGTAACTGTTTGGAAGCTTGAGCAGCGCAGGAGTCCGAATCTGGCCCGAAGCATTTCAAATATGCCTTGCCCTGGGCTGGAGCACCGAGCCTGCCTTAAGTGGGCAAGGGATTTAGTGATCACAGCCTCCCATCGCCCTGCCAGGGCCACGGGAGCACAGCTCTGGCCTCCAAAAATACTCTCTAGAGGCTGAATATTGCACAGATTTCCACCTACCCCTGAAGGCCACAGTGGGAAACTGGGGCTGAGCTGAAGCTGTGGCTCCTGCCCCAGCTGTGGCTCGCATGATGAGGGCTGGCAGGGTTTCCAGGGCCTGTTGGTTACTTGGATGATAACTAATTGTTATTGATAACTAATTGTTGTGATTAGTGATAATCCAGGAGAGAGAAACAGGAAAGAGAAAAATTGGATTTTGGGTGTCTCTGCATCACCCTTGGGGGTGCTTCCAGCACAGTGGGGAAGCAGATGGTGTTTCACTGAGCTCAGCATTTTGGGAACTGCCACCAAAACTGAGAGCTTCCCTTTCCCACACATTTACTGACTGGTTTGGGTTTCACAGCTCTCCCCAAAAATATATAGTGGGAAAACCGGTGATTTTGGTGCAGAAAAGCTACCAAGAAGCTTCATTTAAAGGTTACAATGTGCTTATGTGATCCAAATCATGCTGGTTTGATTTGGTTTTGGAGGAGACACTTTCCAGATTTAACCATTTTTTTGCTGAGTCCTTTCAAATCACAGAATGTGAACTTAGGGCACAGAGGAAACATCTCTCAAACATGGGAAACCAAGACATATTTTTAAATGGCACTTGGACTTTCTCAGCCCATACTCCAGGCATCCAGACTTACCTGAGTTGATTGGAGTTTGATTAGAATTTATTAGTAATTTTGCTTACCTCCAAGTTTACACTTTTTATAGTGAATATATACTTCTCCAACAATTTTTTTTTGTTGCTGAGAGGCAAGGGCAATTTGGGCCATGAAAAGGAAAGGGTGGAAATGGGTTTTTTTCCCTGGATGGCTTTGCCAAGAAGAGGGAACTCCATGAGCAGTGGAACCTGGACAGCATCCACAGCAGGGACATGCACTGGAAACAGGGTAATCCATACTGGAAAGGGGGTGACAGGCTGGAAATGGATGACATATGCTGGGAAAGGTGTGGTGCATACCAGGAAGATGTGGCATACTGCAGATGGGGTGACACATACCAGGATGGGGCTGACACTCACAGGGAAGGAGGTGACACAAGCCAGGATAGTGGTGACACAGATGCTGTGGAGTGTGTGACACACACCACAAACAGGTGACACTTGCTGGGAAGGAGGTGATGGACATCCAGAAGGAAGTGACAGACATTGAGAAGGGAGTGACACATGCCAGAAAAGACATGATGCCCATCAGAAGAGCAGGGCAGGGCCCTGCTCCCCAGCCCAGCCACTGCAGAGGGCACAGGGCACCCAGGGTTGGCGTGCAGCAGCATGGCCAGATCATTTGGTGACAGGCCACCTCAGCTGTCACACACATGCCCACGTGTGGAGCAGCTCGACAAGCAGTGATGCCTCACTGAGCTGCTCCCCTCTGCCCAGCAGCAATACCCACCACTGGTGCTCGAGCTGTGGCTAATGTCCTTTCACCGTGTATTATACAAATAATATAAATAACGCCTCCTCGGACTTCAAACATGCCACTTCAGATGTATGGTGGGAGATTACAGAGTTTGTTGAAGCTCAGGTCTTCAATCATCTGGGCAGTTTCGAAGCTGCTCACTAAAATACAGATCAATGCTTCAATTTTATGGGAGGCCTGTCCCATGTGACCAGACTCAAATCCCTTATTTTATGGCTTGCTTATACATTCCTGGTGAAAAACGGTTTACATTTTGGGCCCCGGGAGCTCTCCTAAATCAGCTGCCAGGTTTTTGCAGCTGGTAGTAAAGGGAAGCGCTGTCATCGGGCTGCCCGGAGGTGAACAAACGAGCCGCCAGCCACGGGACTGACGGCTCGCCCCGACCCTGCGCCAGCTCCCCGGCTGCTGCTGCCACAGGGACACCGATCTGGCAAGGAGACACCGCCTGTGACACCCTGGGCACCCCTCCAGAGGCACCATCCCCACAGCAGCATCTCCCCCTGGGAGAGTCCAAAGCTTCAGGACTTCGGAGACACTCAGATGAAAGGGTTAAGCCGGACTGGGCGGCTGGAGAGGAGAGGGATGTTAATCCCCCGGCTCTGGGCCTGCTAATTATTTGCTGATTCAGTTGCTGAGCAGAGTCCAGCTCCAAAGCAGAGCCTTGACCCTTGCCTGCTGTCAGCACTGGGGTGCTGATGCTCCTGTGGTCAGTTTTGGGGTGCTGGGGCTCAGGCTCACCTGTTTTGTCCCAAGAGGCAGAGCTGAGCTCCAGCTGTCCCTCTATCTTGAGAGCAGCAGTGTGTCACAAGCAGGTTTTGCAGGGAAACTTAGGCACAGGTTATCCCTGGGCAGACCCAAAGGAATCATGATTTTATCCTCTTTAATTTTCCAGCGGTGCTCCACCCTTTCCCTTCACTAGTAAGCATGAGAAAGGGGGCCAAGGGCTTGCTTCTCTTTGAGGACCCTGAGCCCCAGCAAGGAAGGGAGCTGCCACCCACCACGGTGACACAGGGACCTGCAGGAACACAGCCCAGCGAGCAGAATTTGGTAGCACACCCACCTTTTCCGACTTCATTTCTCCCCTCCTTTAACAATCTCAACAAGCTCCCAGCATTTCCTGCCATCCAAGATCCCCGAGTTTATCACTAACCAAGTCCCCTCCTAAGCCCATAAACCCCATTGTCAGCTGCCACCTCAGCCCGTGTTGTGGCAACTTCAGCACTGAGCTACGGCCGTGACACGGGGCTCTTGCTGGGTGAGCAGAGGTGCCTTTGGTGGCTGTAACTCCCACACCTTTAAACACCTCCTTGCCCGGCCCCTTCCCAATGGCACCGTGACAGAAAGCAGCTGCTGTGACAGAGAAGGGAGCTTTGGGCTGTGGAATAACGGAGGTGGAAGGAGCCTGAGGGATGAAGGTGGGTGCCTGGGTGTGCTGATGGGGTGATGAACCCAAGCAAACCTGAAGCAGTGGTGGGATGTGGTGCTGTGGGATGAGAGGATGGCTGAGCCCATGGGCTCAGTTTTTCCCTTCCATTGCTTCTCACTGAGGACACTGTCATGGGAGCAGGAAGCCCCATGGGGAGGCCTCATCTATCCCACTCCCTGGCTCTCCTGTACAAGGTTTGTCTCCTCATGGGGTTACCACAGATTTTCCACACAGTAAATCTGTGACAGGATGGTTGGATGAGATGCATCCAAAATCTGTCTGGGCTGACCTGCTCCAGTGCCTGCCCAAATGAACTTTCAAGGTACCTTGGTGGCATCTTGAGGAAACCCAGCTCCTTTACACTGACTCCTGACCTCCTGGTGTGTCAAGATGCTTGTCCCCTGCTCTGAGCATGGCTGGGTAGGATTACCTGTCCCCCACTCTGGTAACGGCCAGCAAAATGCCAGATAATCTTATCCCACCCCTATTAAACAAAGCTGAATTTCATTTTGGAGGAAGCAGACAGCATCCTCCTGCTTCCACCTATTTAGGGGATAGCTAAAGCTTTGGGTTTTTTCTCTGTTGCAAATGGGTAGCTTTATAAAGAACAGAAAAAGAAAAAGTAAAAAATGGCCACATTCATCTTGCCTTGAAAATGCTGCAACTAAATCAGTTCACTCCCAGAATAAGCTCTGCCTTCTTTTTGTGGTTGACTCCTGCCAGTGCTAATTGGAGCCAATAGGCACATCACGAGGGGAGCAACCCCCTTTACAGGTAACACTTCAGCCTGGCGAGCATGTTTACAGCCTTATTTCAAAGCCTTAAGGAGGAAGGATCTGTCATAAACCCTGGCAGCTTTCACTGAGCAAACAGCACTGCTAGAATAGTTAAACCCCCGGCATTTGGGTGGAAAAATATAGAAAACACGTGTGTTTCCATGCGAGCTCTGCTGCTGTGCAGAGCTGGCTTTGTGGCAGTGCAGGGCAGCTGCGGAGCCTGGCATGTCCCAGGTGATGAAGAGCCATCTCTGGCAGAGCTTAAGGACACTATTAGGTCTGGGTGACCCTGAGGACCCCCTGGGACCCTCACTCTGCCTATGGAGGTTCATCCATATAATCCCAATGCAAGGCTTAAGGAGATATATTCCCTTTACTGTGCTTGTCCTAAAATGAGCCCTTCAACTTTTGGGGTGCCTGAAGACAGTGATCTAGAAGAAAAGCACCATTCCCAATTAATGAAGGAGTTAGGTGTTGGTTTGTTTATTTGATGAAAGAAATATCTTGGGGAAACTGCACAAGTTAGCCAAGACATTTTCAGGATTACTTTTATCTGAAGAAAATAAGGAGAGATTTCCTGTAGTAAAGACATCAGTGAGGTTTACAGGAAAAGCTCTGTGCAGGTGTTGATGAATGTGTGAAGGAGCCATGCTCAGGGACTGGGATGGGGGGACCATGGCCTGCACCTGCAGCTGATGCTCCTGATGCTGGGTGCTGCATCTCTTGCCATCTGCTCAGCCATCCTCAGCTGTAACATTTGGGGAGAAACTCAGTGTAAATAACTGGCAATAAATCAGCTCTTCCTTGTGCAGACCCCCCTGATGGTGCCCTTTGTCAGCCCCCCTGCACACAGTAGCTGATGGTGCTATTTCCCACTCTCTGCAGGGTTAGGACCTCTCTGTCCCATCAGGGCAGGGAGTAGGAGGCTGGCAGGACTCCAGCAGGGACACGACACTGCCACAAGCCTTTCCCCAAAGATGAATGGCTGCCAGTTTTCTTAATCCAGCCACTTTGGAAAAATTGTTTGTTCTCATCCTGTTTGAAACAGCTTCAAAGTGGCTCCAGTCTAGACTGTGCCAAGATAAATTACAAACCTAAAGCACTGATATAAACCATAGGGGAAGGAGTCATTTGCTCTAATGTAATTAAAACAAGATATCATAATGTATGTAAGTATGTATATGTGCAGGCAGGCTCTCCTGGCAGGGAAGGAGCAGGATGCTGCCAAGCTGTCCCCAACAGAGACAGGACTACCCCTCCTGGGCTGGGGGGTTTTGTCCCTTTAAGGGGTGGTTGAGCAGGAAGACCACGCCTCCAGCAGCTGACAGCCAGTCAGGCTGTGACAGGTACCTGTGACATCACTACAGCTGCTAGAAAAGGTAAAGGCACTGAGCTCTGCTGAGTGGTGGTTGGATGTTGTGGTTGGACATGATCCTGGTTCATGGTGGTTGCTCACATCCATGACCCCAGTTCATGGGGTTGGTTCCATCTGTGATCCTGGTTCATGGTGGTTGGTGATGCACTTAATCCCAGCTCAAGGTGGTTGGTTACATCCGTGATCCTGGTGTGCAGTAGTTGGTCATGCCCATGATCCCTGTTCATGGTAGTTGGTTACATCCATGATCCTGATTCATGGTGGTTGGCCATGCCCATGATCCTGATTCATGGTGGTTGATCATAACCATGATCACGGTTCATGGTGGTTGGTTACATCCATGATCCTGGTGTGCAGTGGTTGTTCATGTCCATGATCCCAGTTCATGGTGGTTGCTCATGTCCATGATCCCAGTTCATGGTGGTTGGTTACATCCATGTGTGTATTACTCATGCCCATGATCCTGGTTCATGGTGGCTGGTTACATCCATGATCCTGGTGTGCAGTGGTTGTTCATGCTCCTGGTGCATTGTGGTTGATGCCCATACGTGGGGCTGGTGTGCGGTGTCATAGCTGAAAGCAAAGTGAAGGGCTCTGGAGAGGTGGCAGCGTGACAAAAGATGCCCAGGCCATGGTCATGGGAGGAAGGGAATGGCAGAAGGGCTGTCCTGATGGAGGAGATGAGGCAGGGAATGGGAGTCTTCCAGCGTCTGGATGCCTTTTGTGAAAGGGTATTTGATGGGAGCTTTCCTCCAAACCACCTGTGGAGGCAGCTGAGGAAGAGGGCTTTTACTCCACAAAATACAGAGGGAAATAAACACTTCTTCCTTCATCTGGAATAGGTCTAATTTGTGAACTAGATCAAATGATAAGCAATTGTTCCACTTCAGTTAAATCCAACTCAAGCAAAATAGACAGGGATCCCCTTGTTCTTTAAGTCTCCTCTCATTTACTGAAAATGAGGAAGGGAGAGAAAAAGGAAACAGAACAACCTCTGAAATTTGGGGGAAAGTAAAGTAAATAAAATTGTGATAAAAATTCTAATTCTGAGCCATTTTGTTGACAAATAAAGAGTCCTTGATAAATAATGATTACATACATTTAAGAGACTTTATAAAAAGTTAAAGATCATTAATTTTTCACCATGACTTGGGATAGAAACAAAGCTCAATGAAAGTGAATCCTATGACAAGAGACAATTACCAGCTAAACTGTGTGTCTTTTTGTTTTGACAGCATTATGACACTTGTAAATTCAGATATGTGTATGTACAGCTGGAAGTTAATACATGTATGAACATATGTGTATGCAGACATGTTTGTGAGTGGGCATGTGCTGAACATCATCCCCTCCATTCCACATTGCTGTCCTCCCCAAGACCACAGCCTGGCTTTAACATCCCTCAGATCTCCTGTCTGGGTCTTTTTCCCTGGAGCTTGCAGCCGTGGATCATTCAGACACCATCTCAGGTGTGCGATGCTTTCGTCCCTGCACTAAGCACAACACAATTCTTTTTCCAGTCAGTCCTGAAAAACTTCCCTCTGGTGCTGCCCTGCTGCCGTCCCCAAGGGTGCGGTGGCAGCGCGGGAGGGGTGGGGATGCCTGATGTGATGCCCGGGTGTGATGCCTGATGTGATGCCTGATGTGATGCCCGGGTGTGATGCCTGATGTGATACCCGGGTGTGATGCCTGATGTGATGCCCGGGTGTGATGCCTGATGTGATGCCTGATGTGATACCTGGGTGTGATGCCTGATGTGATGCCTGATGTGATGCCCGGGTGTGATGCCTGATGTGATACCTGGGTGTGATGCCTGATGTGATGCCTGGGTGTGATGCCCGGGTGTGATGCCCGGGTGTGATGCCCGGGTGTGATGCCCGGGTGTGATGCCTGATGTGATGCCCGGGTGTGATGCCCGATGTGATGCCTGGTGTGATGCCTGATGTCATACCCGGGTGTGATGCCTGATGTGATGCCCGGGTGTGATGCCCGGGTGTGATGCCTGATGTGATACCCGGGTGTGATGCCTGATGTGATGCCCGGGTGTGATGCCCAGTGTGATGCCTGATGTGATGCCCGGGTGTGATGCCTGATGTGATACCTGGGTGTGATGCCTGATGTGATGCCTGATGTGATGCCTGATGTGATGCCTGATGTGATGCCCGGGTGTGATGCCTGATGTGATGTCTGATGTGATACCCGGGTGTGATGCCCGATGTGATGCCCGGGTGTGATGCCCGATGTGATGCCCGGGTGTGATGCCTGATGTGATGCCTGATGTGATGCCCGGGTGTGATGCCTGATGTGATGCCCGGTGTGATGCCTGATGTGATACCCGGGTGTGATGCCCGTTGTGATGCCCGGGTGTGATGTCTGATGTGATACCCGGGTGTGATGCCTGATGTGATGCCCGGGTGTGATGCCCGATGTGATACCCGGGTGTGATGCCCAGTGGATGTGCGTGGAGTTTCGGCCCGTGCCGCAAGAGGTCTCACGGATTTCATCGGCACCATCGGAGGAATAAAATCCCCGTTCATGCAAGCGGGAGTAACGCTCGTGGGACCTCTCAGACGCGGGTGGAGTGTGGTTGTGTCTGGGCCCTTACTTTACCTGGGAGCAGCCCTAAATCTCCCTTCTGACAGCCCTCGAGCCGGTCTCCAAAGGTACTTTATGCCTGTGAAAAGCAATTGTCCCTCATCACTCCTGGCAAATCACTTGCAGTACATTTTTATGGGATGGTTTGGGAGCCTGCAGGCACAGAGAGCCCATGGCCATGGAGCAGAACCCCGTCTGGGGCTGAGCTGCTTTTACCACCTGCGCCCATCGCAGTGCAGGGTAACCTGCTCTGCTCCTTGCCTGCATCCCCTTTACATTCCATTTCCCCATCCGCAGCTCCGTGCAGCCAAAGCGCGGTCCCCTCCCCGCGTCCTGCCCATGTCCCCACCCTGGGCTGCCCGCACCCTCCCAGCACCCACGCAGTCTCTGTGACCACATAAATTTCAGCTCGGCGCTTTGAAGTCCCGAGAAGGGGAGTTGTTGTTTTTGTTTGTGAGTGCTTATCGCCGCGATGCTCCCGCCTGTCTCTCGGCGATGGCTCCGGCCTGCCGTCCGTGCAGCCCCGCTGCCAGGGACCGCCGGGCTGCCAGCGCCGCCTGATAAGGATGATGGATGGGGATGAGCTTGGCTCCACCATGGCCGGCTGCTTACTGGGAGCCAGAGCTGGCCCAGCGCTCCCTGAGCCTGGAGGAATGCGAATTCGGGGCATGGAGAGCCAGCACGGGATGCTGTGCCCTCCACCAGCCCTGACAGTGGGTGTTGGCACCACACGTGTGCACCCCACATCAGCCAGGGTCCTGCCCATATCCCCTTGCCCACGGAGCAGGTTGGGCAGGGCACATCCTAATCCGCAGCCTGGTCGAGGGGCAGTGGGGAGGAGATGCTCTCACCCTGCTCCATCACCTCCAGGGTGGCTCTGCAGCCCACCCTGGTCCCCTCCATGGCAGTGGGTGGCTTTGGCAGGGGATGGGGGGACTGCCACCATGCTGCTGGGGTGACACCACATCTGTTAGCAGCAGCCTGATGCCGTGGGGAGACCTGCAAGCAAATGGCCCTCACTTGCTGTGCCAGGGAGATGCTTTTGTTTAAATTAGGCTTCCTGGGTTGGGAGCAGGTCTGAGTGGGTTCTGCCCACCTTGATCCCTTCAGGAGGGTGGGCTCCAGCATTGAGGGGTCCCTACCCTGGGTTTAGGGCATCCCAGCTTTGAAATGATGGTGCATCACATCTGGGTCTCCCCAGCCTTCAGGGAGGCTTTTGCAGTGGTTTTCAGAGCTGAGCTGCTGCAAACATACCTGGAGCTGCTCTCTCCATGGGCCAGCTCCTGTTCCTGACTCAAGGCAAGCCAAGGGAAACATTTTTGTGCAGCTACCACAAGGCCCATGTTGTAGTTTCTTTGCAATGCTGTTCTTGCTTCTCTCCCTTACCACAAGTTTTCTTTGCCTGCCTTTGACCCAAACCTCCCTCCCTTTTGTATTTCTTTCCCAGTCCCTTTCTCCCAACCTGTGCCATGGAGGACTCAATGCCTCTGCTCCCAGGTGTGAGCTGCAGAATTCAGCCAGCCCAAATCCTCTTCCCCTGGAAAGAATCTGGATCTAGTTTCCTCTAACAGGCAGGATAACGAAGAGCCCAGAGCACTGAGGTTGCCCCTAGTCCATTCCCCACACAGCATCTCTCACTGAGCCCTGCCAAATGCAAACCTGGGATAAAACACACTAATTCCAGCCCCTCAGTCAGACAACAGAAAAATTGGATGCTTTTCCACGCCAGCCTCATTATGAGGGTTTCTTAAATGGAGGTTGTGCTTATAATTAAATAGCCATATCTTGGCTCCCCGAGACAGGAGGAAAAGGCAATTTGAAAATGTATTAAAACAGAAAGTTTGGCAATTCTCCTGGATTCAGAACAATTCATGGATTTAAATTGTTCCATTTCAAAAATGTGTGCTTGCTTTCAATGGAATTAAATAAAGATGTGCAAGATGGAGGGAAAGCAGTACTTTCCTGAATGCTTTTCCCTCTCAGGCTATGAAGGGAAGCACTAAGTCTGAGCTCTGAGAACTTCCTTGGTAGCCATGTGGGCTGCTCTGTGTGGCTGACGCATTGGCTGACTCAGCTGAGGAGTGTAAGAAAGCAAGAAGTCCTATTAATGCCAAACTTTCCAAAGTTTTTCATCCTGGTTTCTGGTTTTACTCTTACCTCTGGCACTCCCTAACGTGCTCCTGCCACTGGTGGGAGCAGCTCCCCAGGCATGAGCTGTCACTGTCTGGGGATGGACAGGCTCCTCTTCTCCAGCTGCTTTTTTTTCAGAGGTGCCACATTAAAAATAATGGTCTCAAGGTTGCTAACAAAGGACTCCTGAGGCATTTTGCACTCTTTGATTTGGCATGAAACATTAGTAATAGCATCATTATACAAGTTTCCACGTCTACAGGGGGAAACTCATGAGATATTTGAGAACACATCAAAATCTAACACCTCTTTTGCTCCAAGAAAATATAAAAAACACCCTTAATTTCTCTTTAGACAGCAGCTCTTGTGCTGGGAAGGTTTAGCTCAGCAATAGCAGACAAAGCTCCTCACTTGACCAGGGGTAGTTACTGGAGAGGAATGGGAAGCTCCAGGAGAAAGTAACCCCTTTGCAGAACACTTGCACACCTTTGCCTGCTTGTGTATTTAAGAGTCACTTATTCTAAGCCCCAAACAGAAAAATCCTGTCCCTGCTCCCTCTGGCTCCTCTGGCATCACACGTGTGTGTGTCAGCTGGGAGCTGAACGGGAGATGAACTGTGAGATGACTTATCCAAGTAGCAGGGAAGATGGAGGAATAGTTTGAACCCAGCCCAAATCCTGAGCTCTGTGGGCTTGACATAAGCATTTAAGCCTTTGGTTGGGATCTGGTGATAGAAGAGGGCTGGAAAGCACATTTCTTTTGTGGTTAAAGGTCCTTTTGCCAGTCCATAAATCCAGAGGGAGGTCTGTTTATTCTGTTTACTGCAGTTACCTAACCTGTGAGCCTCTGTGTAAATCATGGCAATTTGATTTAGGGGGGAGCTGCTCTCCCTGTGGCGTGTGCACCATGTCCCTGCCCAGACCCCCACGCAGGCAGAGGGATCTTCCAGAAGCTGGGAGATAAGAGCAATAAAAGCCACAGCTCTCTCCAGCACCACTGCCGCTGCTTTGGCACAATCACACACTGCTGTGAACTGGTGGGAAGAGGGACCCCAGCCCAAATTATGCTTTTTCCTTTCTTTATTTTAGGAAAGCAGCAGGCATTTCCCAGAGCTCCCCAGATGCAATGTCCCATTTCCACCCTGTCGCCCCAGGGGTGTCTGAGAGTCACTGTCTGATGGGGCTTGGCCAGGTGAGGGGGTGACCAGACTGATAACACCCCCTGACTGCACAGCACGGGCAGCTGCTGTCCCAGCCTTCCTCACCTGAGAGGTGCTGACTCCCCGGAGCCAAAATCGGCTGCTAGATAAGGGAATGACTCCCAGATAATGGCGCCAGCTCTTCCAGATGAGCCCCCCAGCCCCTGGGGAAAACTGTCTGTGTTGTCTGTCTGTAGAGCAAGAGGAAGAAGAGAGTTTGGGCTGTAAGGGAAAAAATTGAAGGGGGGAAAAAAAAATCCCCTTTGAAGCCCCAGGCTTGGCACGCTGGGCTTGGACACAGGTTTGGCAACAGAAGAGGGGTGATGCAAAACTGGATTGCAACAAGGGAGGAAAGTGACTCCAATCCAGGAGCTCCCCACTTCCCACAGCCTGGGCTCCATCCTCCAGGGTCCCTTCAGCCCTCTCTCCACCTCCTCCCACCCGCCTCCATTAAGCAGCCACAGGATTCCCTTGGCCTTCTCCTCTAGAACGCTGCTGCCAGTTTTGATGCAAACCATTGCGCTCTCCCGATCCCCCCCATTTCCAGGCCAGAGCAGCACAGGGGGGATCAGCCCAGGTCCTTGCTGTTTAGTCTACCCATCAGACTGGTGACGAGCAGTCTAGCAGCTGGCAGAAAGCACTTTTCTAATTGCTCAGATGCTGGCTCCAAGCTGTTCATCCTGTGGATCTTTCTTTAAATCCTAGAGTGGGGGAAGGGGAAGATGATTGGCAGAGGGGTGGATGAAAAATGTAATGTTCCCAGCATTGAAATCTGGGCAGCTGGAAAGCTGCTGACCTCAAATGAGAGGGATTTGGGGTGTCGTTTGCTGGGAACAATAAAGTCAAGAAGCACAGCATCCCTCCAGTCTGAGATAGCTCACTGCACCTTTGGCTTGGAGAATCCTTGACTGAAAAGCTGGACAGGCAGCATGTGGCTCTGGGAGTCATGCAGATGTTCATGCAGATGTGAGTGTGCATTTGGTGGTGATGGTCTGAGGACCCCTCAGCCTGGAGCATGTGGGCAGCTTGGTCCCTTCAGTTACAGATGGGATGCAGGGGGATGTCCTGCCTCGACTTCAAGGCTTGAAGGGTTGAGGAGCCTCGTTTGACTTCAACTCACATGTGCACTCGATTATGCTGGCAAAGCAAATGGCTCAGGGTGTTGGGGTCCCTACTTTGAACACTGATCAAAGTGAACCCCAAGAGCTCAGGGCTGCCAGCTCAGGGAGGGCTGTAGACACTCAGAGGAGTCAGTGCAGGAGCAGGAATGACGAAGTGGATAGTCCAACCTGACCAAAGAGATGGGCTTTGTTTTCTCTAGAAAGCTGGAAATGGAGAGGGACATGATAAGAGTTTCCTGGGGCCTCTGAGAGACAGTGATCAATTGTTCTCAGGGTCTGCTGAAGGTGGGACAAAATGTAATCAACTTAATTTGCAATGAGAAAGCTCACAGGTCAGATATTAAGACAAATGATTCAGGCACCATAGGACAGTCAAGCCTGGGCCAGGTTATGTGATGGGTAAAACCAAGCTGGACAAGGCTGTGGGTGGGCAGTCAGGTGCAGGTGTGGGGCTTAGAAGGGCTGTAATTCCCTGAGCTTGGTGGTCAGGCAGGGGACATACAGTGGCATCATGCACAGATGACATCCTTGTCCTGCATCCCTGGCTGTCCCCATTCCAGCAGCTCTGTCTCCTAATTGTCTGGACAGGCTTGACCCAAACCATTCACTCCTTTGTCACAGCACAGCCTGGACCACTCAATGTCCCCTCAGCAGCTTCTGCCCTGCAGTGGGACAGGGATCACAGAGATCTCCCCAAGCCCTCCCTCACCCTGTGGCTCCGCTCTGGAGGTGGCATTTCTAAGCCCAGGAGAGCAAAGCCCAGCGGCTTTTAGACACTTACAAGATATTTTACAGGAATTTTCAAGCCATTTTCTAAGCCTTGTTTTGGGCTGGTGCCTTTTGGCATTTTAAAGAGAAAAATTATGTGGAAGCTGAGGCTTATTAAAATCTAAAACTCGACCACTCCTGCAAAAACCCCGCTTGTTCCAGGCTGGGTTTTATGGCTGCCTGTGCGTGATAAAAACTGGCTGGGGCTAGCGGCAGAGTGGTGTGGCTATTGCCATATCCCAAACCGCATGTTCACGGGTGTGTTCCTGATTTGTTGAAGCGCTCCGACTTTGGAAAGGTTTCATTCAAACAGGGAGGGTGGGGAGCCGTGCTCCTTTGGGGTTTTGTGGCTCTTTTCATGTGACTTTAGATCTCTGGTTAAATAAGCAGAATTAATCAAGATTAATCAAAAAGAAAGCACTTTCCTCCCCTTTCGCAGGCTGCAAGGAGCACACGCACTCCGCAGTCTGCAGCAGGAAAGCTCCCAAATCCGGGATCTCTCCAGCTCACTCTCCTGCCCGCATCCTTTCGGTCGGTGCCTGCAGTCTGCTGGTGACTAAGGAGGTTTATCTGCAGGGCTTTGCAATCAAAGGGCTGCGATAGGCAGGGAAGGATTAACCCCAGAAGGGGAGGAAAACCCCTCGCCGCCTCCTGCTCCGTACATCAAACGCAGCGGCCGCGCTGCCTCTGCAGCCCAGCAGTTAATCACGGCGGAGCCCGAGCCTCGCAGACGGACGAGACCTGGGATCTGGCTCCTCCAGCCAGCACAGGACCCTTCATGCACTCCCTCAGCCTGTCCCAGCATCGAGGCTCCCACCCGTGCCCATCACCCTCCTCCGGGCCGCTCTCCTGAGTTCCCCCACGCCATTCCCCGTGCGGCCATTCGGCAGCAGCGGGTGTGCAAAGAGAGACGGGATGATTCCTTCCGTGGTCATGGGACAGGGAACGGGATATCAGCTGTGCCATTGTGGATGCCAAGCCTCCCATCCTGCCCAGCCAGGGACAGGGGGCACTCCCTGCAGTGCAAGGCACTGCTGTGCAGGGGTGTGAGGGGGGCAGGCTTCCCTAGGACCGGAGCATGTCCCTGGCATTACAGGGCTTCCCTCCATGTGGTTGCCATCCCATGGGCTAATGCCGATTGATGATGATCCTTTGGAAGTTTTTTGCACTTAACCACGGGAGGCAGCAGCCCGCTCAAACACCACAGTTCGATGTTTTCATAAACTTGTTACCTGAGCCGTCCGCCCCTTCCTTTTAGCCCAACCCGCGTGTCCTGCATCTCAGCGCAGCCCTTTCCCTCCAGTGCCAAGTGCTGGATCATACCCACAGCAGCGAGATGTCCCACCTGGGCAATGCCAGCATCCACGAATGGCACCGTGCTGCTCGCTTTGCCCCAGATGATTAACCACCACCAGGACTCCAGAGAAGAGAGATGGTAGCCCTGGGAGCTGGATGGATGTTTCAGCTAGAGTGCACAGCTAATGCTGTGATGCTTTGCTGAACACATCCAAGAGCAGCTGTAACACCCTCCTGGCAGGTGAATGGTCCCTGAGCAAGCAGAGTCATTTGATATTTGGAGGAAAGATCAAGTGACTTTTTAAGGGAAAAGATCCTGTTTTTGCAGCTGTAACAGTTTCCTTAGAAGAGGAAATGGCCATCCCTGCCCAGTCCACGAGCCTGTGGAGGCATCCAGGCATGGATGCTCCAGCTTGAGCTGTTGTGATCCATGTCCACCTTCAGTTTAGTGGGAAGCACTCCTGGGACCCTCATGGCAGGCAGGAGGGGAGTATCCAGCCCAGAATGGAGGATGTGTGCTGCCACTCTGGCACTGCCACCTGGGCGTGTTTTCAGGCAGCTGCTCAGTGCTGGCCATACCTCTGGAGACCTGATGAATGCCCTGCCTCACTTGGAACATGATCCTGGCAGCTCAGAGTGCTGTGTTGGGCAGGATGGGGACAGCTCCCATGGCACAGGGAACGCAGGCAGCCTGGCAGCAAGTGCATCCCACAGTGCACTCCTGCTCAGGGAGTGGTGGGGAGGCAGGGTCCCCTGAGAAGGCTCTGCAGAGCAGCACAGGGCAGACCCGTTCGTGACGGGAGCTGATGGCCAAGAGGGCTATCGCGGCCTGTCTGCAGCTCCATCCGCCTCCCTGCGCACCCGCAGTGGGAACAACTCAAAGAAGCAATGCAGGATGCGTGTGTTCACCGTGCTATAGGGATTTCCCTCCTGCGGGTGACCGTCACCTGGCCGGCAGCTTCCCCAGGACGGGAGCCAGGAGGGCGGAATCGGGCCAAGCCCCGAGTGGAGCTGCAGTCCACATGTGCCACCCCCTGGACACTCGGCGTAACCGACTGAAACCTCCGATCCCGCCGCAGGAGCCTCCAGGTCTGGCTGCCGGCGGTGGGACAGGGAGGTATTTGGCACTCCTGGGCCTCCTCCCGGCTCAGTGGGACCCAAAGGGCAGCAGGGCTCAGAGAAAGGATTCTGGACGAAGGGTGTCGTGGGGTGACTTAACCCACAGTCCTGTCAGCGCATCCTCCCAGCTGGGTTCTCGCTGTTTGGGGGGTTTGGCTCTCCCATCCCCGAGGACTGCAAGGCACCGCAGGGAGCAGCAGGGTTTAGGAACTGTTACCTTAAACTATGTCCAAATTTGCAAACAACACGGAGCCTCTGGGCTTTTTCACCTCGGGTTTCTGCCAACCCAGCCCTCCAGGTGTAGCTGGGGTTGGAAGCAGATGTGTTGTGTGTAGAGCTGAAATTTGGAGAAATGAGGGGAAGGAATTGGCTCTCACTGGCCCCGAGAGCAGAGGACGCAGAAACAAAAAACCGCCTCTTTTGTGAACCTTTGGAAAATGGGATTTATTTGTTGCACAAGCGGGTATTTGCATCTCTCAGCACACGCAGGCTCTTGCAGAAGCGCTGCTGTTCGGCCTGGCACCGGCGCCGCGGGATGCCGGCTCTGGGAGCTGAGATCTTATCTCGGGGATGCCCCAGCCAGAGCCAGGGCGTATCAACCCGTACTGTGCTGAGGACACCTTGCAAACATCCCAGCGTGTTCCTGGGATGTATTTCTGGGATGAAGCCAGGCAGGAGGAGTCTTTCTGCTTTCCTGCCCCGGGCAGCTACTTTTCAAGCAAATCCTTTGTTCCCGCAGGACAAGTGCTTCCCTTTGGAAAGAGAGAAAGGGGTTGTTTTCACGGTTTTTGGAAGAAGGGCTGAGCAGCGCTCTGGGCTCCCCCCGGGCCAGGCTGCCGGCGGCAGGTGGCAGCAGAGCCGGGCCGGGGCTGCGCTCCGCTCCCGGGGCTCCCCTCATCCCCGGACTTCCCTGATCCCGAGGCTCCCCCGCTCCCCAGTCCGTCCTGGAACGAGCCAGCAGCAGTTTTTCCTTCCAAAACGATTTTCCTTGCGGCTCGAGGAGCTTCTCTGCTGACAGTGCCGTGTCCTGGCTCCTTTCCCAGCAGGAAAGGGGAAGCCCGCAGGCAAATTCAAGCTGGCTCTGTGCTACTCCCCATCCTCAACCACCCCAAAGCTTCCACCGTGACCTTGGCAGGGCCCTGCTGGGCACAGTAACAGCTCAAACATCGCTCTGCTTGTACCATCCTGGGGTCTCACGCCTCCTGGAAAGGATAAGCAATTCCCACTGCACCGATTTTCTAATGCCTCTCAAGAGAGAGCCCCGGGGACCAGGGAGAGGGGGAACCTCCTCTCACCTCCAAATACTCTCTAGGAAAATAAAACAAAACAAAAAAAAAGCACAGCACAAGGCTGCGGGAGCCATAAACAGGTTTTCAGTGGGTTTTCCACGGCACCTACCATCTGCTGGGAGCTCAGCCAGAACCCACGGCAGAGCATGGCTGGCCAAGGCACCAACCAAAGCCCTCCCCTGGCACCTGGCTCCAGTGCAGTGCTGGGAGGGGGCCAAGGACACCCCCCTTCATCCTTGAGGTGCTCTGGGGTGCCTGTTTACAGGGTCGGGTGGTTTTGTTGAGTCACGGGGCAGGGCTGGCAAGTGCCCAGGGCTGCATCATCAGCTGGATGGAGGCTTGGGGCTGTGCTATCCTCAAAGAAATAGAGGGGGGAAAAAAACTGTAACCCCTGGCAGGGAGCTGGGAGGATCCTTCCCAGACTGCCATGCTCCTCTAACACCCTGCTTGGTCAAAAAAAGGAATAAATTAAAAACAGGGAGAGAAAAACCCTCTGTTTTCAGAGCACAGATCCCTGGCCAGTGGAGCAGCTCCTGCCAGGAGTGTGGGCACAGGAATGGGATCAAGCTGTCCTGAGAGTCATGGTGTGGGCTGCAAAGCTGGGACCAGGTCCTGATTTGGAGCTATATGATTTTAGGAAGCCCAAGTGTGGCCACAGGGGCACATGAAAGCTGCTGCAAGCAAGGAATGAGTTTCTGAGCTTGTAAGTGCTTCTGAGCAGGACAGGAGGTGGTTGGGACCAGCTGGGGTTGCTGGTGATGGAGGATCTGCAGCTTCACATGGTGCTGAGCCAACCCCAAATATCTCCCTTTTACTGCCTGGATCACCTCTCCCTGGAAGCAGGGATGGGGGAATTTCCACTGCAGAGGCCCAGGGTGAGGGAGAGGGCACGAGAATGGCACTGCCAGTTCCCAATGGACTGACCATGCAGGGAAGCCTACCACAGCTGCACAACTTCTTGGGCTGCACTAGCACCTGCCATGGTGGGAAATCCTCCCTGTCAGAGGCAGCCCCTCTCTCCCTTGCCAGCTCTGTCTCCTGGCACACTGAGTTATCTCCAGCACTGCTGTCCTGGGTGCCTGTGTCACCCCACCCAGCCTGGCTCACCACAGATGCTGTTAAGAGCTGGGGCTGCCCTCTCCTGATTACACACAGGGGTGCTGAAGCTTTTATCATGGGCAAAGCCCTGCTGGCTCACTCCATCCCCTGGCCCCTCCGAGTGCTCAGAGCCCGGCTGTGCTATCTCCCCTCCTCATGTGAACTGCACGCCTTGCAGCCTGCCTATCTGCAGAGCCCTGCTGAGCAGGACAGGGTCCCTGGCCTCTGCCCAAGGGAAAGTCCCATTTGCTGCTACCTGGGGAACTGGTTCTTCCAGGGAAGGACAGATCCTGATTGCTCTGGTGCTGCCATTGCAAACCCCCAAACACCAGCAGCTGCTCCTGGGACAGGTGCAGCCCAGGAGCTGCCTCCAAACCCTGTCCTGTCCCTGGGAGTGGGATGAATGGACAGGATTGCCCGCTAGCAGCCAGCAGACCTTCGAGATGGGACAAAAATGGTTATGCAGTGTGTTAGAAAAAGTTAAAATGTGAGCGGCCAACCTCACTGCAATTTTCTGGGAATTTTCCTGGTGTTTGGGCTATGACACAACTGAGCAGAACACTGGAGGGATTGCAAAGAGAATAGCTTCAGTAGGCAAGGCATCCCAAACAGCAGCACTTGGGGAGCTCCGTGGAATCCTCCACCACTGCCCTATGGAAAGATAGTACCATCCCAAGTAGTCCTCAAAAAGCAATTGCACTGCATCTGTCACTGGACCCCCTGCTTGGAAAGGGACAACATGGAAGTGTTTAGCCCCCAGAGAGCGTGGGGAGGGGCAGAAAGGCTGAGGACCCTGGGTGGACACGTGTGAGGATGAAGCAGACAGCATGCCCGGGTTCTTCCCAGCAGCAGCCTCAGTGCCGGGATTATCGGCGACCGGGACACGCCATCACCACACGGAGAAAGGCAGGAGGTGCCTTAATGAGGCTCGCTAAAGTTAATTATTAAATTAACAGCTAAGACAGTACAGCTGCAGAGACGGCCGGTGCTGGCACAGGAGCTGCAGTGCCATGCAGAGCAGGATGGCTCCTGCCTGCCGGAGGGAGTGTTCGGGCAAAACCACCTCAGGACGGGCTGGGAGGAGGAATGGGGCTGGATTTAGCAGGTGCAGGGAGGGAGGGATGTGTGTGCAGGGACACTGCCCTGGGTTTTCCTCTCTCTGGTGTCCCCATCCCACCAGGCAGGAGAGAAAGTCAAAAGCAGCCACTAATGTGGGTTTTGTGCCGTGTCATCCTGGGGAGGTCTTGTGGCCCACTGGCATTCACCATCCCTGGCTGCTCTCCAGGCTCCAGCTGCCGTCCTGCTCCAGGCTCTGGGCCACCATCACATGCTCCTCCCTGCTCGGATAAACTGCAGGGATGTTTTGGTTTGGCACGAGCTTTGGTTTTGCATCTTTAGGAGAGGAATTACAAAATAATAAGATAAGGCAGTAGACTGGAAGCAAGCTCAAAAAAAATCCTGTTTCAAGAGTAAAGATGTCTCTCCTGCTGGGCAGACTTATGGGGTGATCTTGGTTTAAGACAGAAATTGCTGTCAAGGGTTTCTGGAGAGCTGGAAAGACCACCTTAGGGTGGTCCTGTGCTGACCTTGTGCTGGCTCTACTGAAACAGAGGCAAGATTTCACTGTGGGAACAGGAACTTCAGTAACTTGCTGGGCTGGAGAGGGGCAATATGTGCTTTTCTCCTTGTTCTTTTTCTGAGGATGGAGACAACCTGAAAGATGTCCCTCTCTGAAGAGGATAAACTCCTCTCTGGCTCCTGTTGTTTCTACTCTGAAGTCCTGGCCTTGCTTGCTGTCAGATGAAAATCTGTTTAGGAACAAACAGTGTTAGCTGAGAAGCATGAAAATTGAACAGACTGAAACACAGGCGAGAAATCCTGGCTCTGACTGCACATGGCTTCACTTTGCATTTATTTTGCTCATGATTTAACTTCAAAGTCTAACAATGAGCCTGGCAGGAGGACAGACTCCCTTACAGGTCAGCACTGTTCCTCTCACCAGACAAAGGAAAGCTCTTGTATCACTGCCAAACTGGGCAGCCAAAATATAACAAAATCCACCTGCAAATTCTGCACTTCTGGCCTGAGGTCCCTTCACCAAATGTGGCTGGAGCTGGTCAGTCATTGTCACTCCTGCATCAATCTCCATCCTCAGAGCTTCCTCAATCACTGGATGTAATTGATATTGCTCGATATAATTGTAAAAATGAAGTCATTGATGCAGAACATGGCCACTGCATCCCCAGATTTGCAATTAAACTTCTCATCCCACATTAATTTCCCCTGACAGCATTGGAGACAGAGGATATTTCAGGTCCCTGAGGTCAGTCTCTTTTCCCCTTGTTGCTTGGTTGGCTGTCAAGAACCTCAGGAGCCCATTGGGAAGCACAGGGGCAGAAGAGGCAAGGGCAAATATATAAATTCATAAGATTCTCTTGAAGCCTGGGCTTCTGGTCCACTGGCTGTCTGTGGTCTATGGATTCAAGATCTTCCTGGAAGCTTTACAGGAGTGTGTTCATGAGCATCCCATAATCTTGCTTGCCCCCTGGAGCTGGGAAAGCAGACAAGCTATATGCTGGGGTTACTTAGGGATACTCTGGTTAATGCCATTGCAGCTGCTGACCTCCATGACTCTTTCCTACAGCAACAGCTCCGGGCTGACTTTTTAACACCACTGGTGGAACAATTCCTTTCCTTTGCTCCCATCTGCAAACCAGGTGAGGTTCTCTGGCCCTCCTGAGGACCACTACAGAGCCAGGGAGTTCCTTGCAACCTTCCAGGCACTACAGCACTATCTGCCATCCCCAGCCCTGGTCTCTGCAGGGAGGGGAGCTGGGGTACAGTCCCCTTGCCTGAGGCCAATCTCACCCTGCCATCCCCAGCCCTGTTCCTCCTCTGGTTGAGAGGACTGACACAGACACTGCATGTCCGGCCTTCCACGACCCTTTCCCATCCCCAGTGACCTGCCTGGGGACAAAGCATGAACATGAGCCCTTTTAGCTGCTGTGTTTGTGTACACAAGCCCACTGCTGACACAGATCTCTTAATCCCCCTGCCTGTGTCCCACGGGCCCTGCTTGTACAGCGGTGGCCATGGCTGGATGCTGGCACTGCACTTTGCTGAAGCCCTTTTACCTCTGACTCGCTGATCAGCTGCTGACAGGGTGTTATCAGGAGGCTGTGGTGGGTTCAGTGGCAATGCCAGCATCCTGGCTACGGGGACCGTCCCCAGCTTCACTTGGTGGCACCAGGGCAGACTGCCTGGGGGTGAGGAGGACTGGTGTATGTTGCTCTACGCTTTGGTGTTGCTTGGCTTCCAATTTATCATCTCTCCCACTTCATGGGCTTCAGCTTGAAGGTGGAGGTGGCTCACGATTCAGCAGGCTGATGTTTCCTTTGCACCAGCAAAATATTTGGGAAAGCAAACACAAAGCTGGCGAGGCTGAGTGGGAGTCACAGCCAGAGGGTCTGGCTCGAGGCAGAGCCCAAGTGGAGGGGAGGGGATGCTCATAGCACAGAGCCATGTCCCCTCAGTGCTCCCTGGGTGCTGGGTGCACGGGAGAGCTGTGCTGGCTGCTGGGGGAGCATCTGTGCAGGATGGAGCCCTCCCAAGTCACAGGATGGGGAGGAAAGGCAGGAAAATCTGCTCAGCACTGAAACTTCCTTGCAGTGGAAGCAGGGATGGGAGCAGAAAAATATGTAGTGGAGGAAGAACCTGGTGATACCAGGAGCACAACAGGCCCATACAGCACATGCCAAAGTTAAAGGAGGCTCATTTAGTCATGGCTGGAGGTCAGGTAGAATCAGGCATGGAGCTGCCCCTGCTCCAGCCCCTTTGCTTATGTGCACGGTGCAGCTCTTGGACACAGAGATGTGCTGTAGCCTCCTGGGGTCCTTTGTCACTCATGATGTGATGGCTGGTGCTCAGGGCAGGCAGCCAGGACTGGCTGGACAGGGAGTGGGTGTGTGCTGACCCTCTGCTGTGGGTCACAGGAGGAGACCTGAACGCTGTGTGGGACAGCTGGGCAGGCAGCTCAGCTCCACCATTGCAGACTGGCTCTTGATGGGGTTCCTGCCTGGTTCCCCCTCCTCTGGTAGCCCCATGACACCTGTTGGGAGTCCAGGCTGCTGGCTGCTTGTGCCTGGCACCAGAGTCAACGTGGCTGCAAAAGTGGGAAGGAAAGCATAAGGGTAGGATGCCCAGTGCCCTCAAAAGTTGGGGAGCAGAACTCTGAACTCTTGCACACAAAAGAGCAAAATCATTTTAACTTCTCACTATTTTTCAGTCCCTGGATACCCAAGGAGAACAGCACGCAATGGATCTGTACCTACTGGTGCAATGCACAGATTCCAGCGTGCTCCCTGCCAGGGAAACTATGCTGTGGGTCAGGCCAGGATTTGAATGGCAAAGCCCAGGGCTTTGCTTTCACTGCAGAGGGGTAAAACAATATTTAAATAACTACCAGCCATTGAAGGGAGCAGAAGTCCCTAGGGAAAAGAGAGAATTTGCAGCTGTGTGTGGCTGATGGCTTCATCACAAATGTACAACCTGCAAAGGGAGAGAGCAAAGCTGCTGGGAGCTGCCTCTGATTTAGTATTTCATAACTTTGGTGGTTGACTCCAAGCATTTTGGCTGTTAATTATCCTTAGGTGCTTAGAGGAAAATATCCCAGCAATTCCACCCATCAATCTTATTGATTCTCACCTTGAGTCTTTGGGAGCTTTTAGGGCACCTGCCCAAGCTGCCACTGCTTGAATTAATTGAGCTCTGTGGAGTAGCCACTGGCTGGTGCCTCCCTGCACATCAGGCACAAGGCAGAAAGATGTATGACCCTGGCCAGTGCTGATGCAAGGAGCTGATGGCAGGGAAACACAAATTCCTGGGAATCACAGCACATTGCCAGCATGCTTTGTTTCTCCATAGGAATGGCACATCCTTGGGTGACTGAGTCAGGGACCTCCAGCACTGCTGTGGAAGGTTGGGACCTGGGAAGGATGCAGGACATCTCATCTGATGCACACAGAGTTTAAGGCCTCTTGAAAAAGGATGTAGAGGTCTTATATCTCATTTCTCTTTGTAGTAGTGTCTGAAATATTTCTGCTGAAATTCCTGATGGTGGAGGGGTGGCATGGAGGGTAAATATCCTTCAGAGAAAACATCAGGCTCAGTGGTCAACTTATGTCATGTTTTCATGAGCTCCTGGAAATGGAAATGGTTTAAGGGACATAAGAAACCTTGGGCTAATATATCTCTAGCAAAATATACAAAGTGAGAAATTGTGTTCTAGAGGAGGTATTGCTGTCCAAAGCCCATGTCATAAATAACTAGGAAATGGGGGAATTTTTCTCAAGCAGTCAAGATTATTTACTGGCTTTGGGGGAGTCCTGCAAGAACTGTGGCTTTTGGAGGGAAAAGTTGTGATGATAAAAGCAGTTATGTATCATTAGATACACCCCCCTCCAATCCACTTATTAAAAACATGCAAAAACTCCATGGCAGACTTCAGGCTTTTAATTACAGGATATTTGCTCACGTTTCAATCTCACTTCCTAACACCAGGAAAACCCATGAGGTGCACTCTCAGGCACGAACACATCTGCAGCACCACTTCCCAGTGTGCAGAGGATGGGTGGAAGCAGCGAGGGGCCGGCGACTCCAGGAGCTGGTTCCTACCCCAGGCGTGGCACGAGTGCCCTGAGAGCACAGTGGCTTTGGCATCAAACCACTGAGCCCCAGCCCCTGGGCTGTGGAGTCCTGCTAAGTGAAAGCACTTTTTAATGGGCATGTAATGGAACTTGTTAGTGTCTGCTGTTTTATTACGCAGGTTGAAAATTACTTATTGGTGGGAATGCGCTCGCTCTTCATGCTGAGGTTTCATATGCTTTGCTGGAAGGGTCCAAGTGAATTAATCTCAGAGCCAGGGATCCTCCATCTCTGTGGATCACATGGCTGCAGATAGAAAAAGCCTAGGGGACTGTCTGAGAGCACTCAGTGTGTCATCATCCCTGGGCCCTGGCAGCAGAAGTGGAGAAGAGGCTGCATGTTGTGCTTTAGTACATGGTCCCTCTCTCCAGAGCAAGGGTGGGAGCTTTGGGGTTAAAAACACAGAGCAAGGAGAGGCTAAAATCTGGGTTAAACAATGGGATGTTAGAGGTCTCTCTGTCAGAAACCTGCAGGAATGGGGACTTTCTTCCGGTTCTGAGCTAAAGCAGCTTGAAATGTGAGTATTTTGAGTAGTAGAGCAAAAAGTTTGGGTGTTTTATTTTAAAAGTACTGAGTCCTTTGTGATGGCCATAGGTGTCTGCTGGGGTTGGGAGGCACTTGCCATGGCAGGGTGTCAGGGATTTGCTGGCAGCCTGCCCTCAGCCCCACTCATCAGGGGACCAGCAAACTGGGACTGGAATTTGGGCTTCCACTGCTTTGTGGGAAAGAATCTCACCCAGACTGAAAAGGTTGGGTCAGATTATCCTGATGAGCAACTTTAGGGCAAGCTGAGTATTTTTCAATGGGAAACAGTCAGGTTTCCTGAAATTGAAAATTCCCATTTCAGTCTCAGAGCTGTAAATAGTGGCCCAGAGTTCTGAGAATGGTTCTGCACCAGCATACCACCCTCTCAAAGAGATGTTTCTCTTTTAGGAATGAGCTCTGGGTGTCCTTTGAAAAGCTTTTCCCTGTGGGCACCAGCAGTTGGATGGTCAGGATGCATTTGCAAGTCCTTTGGGAGCAGGACTTTGACACCCCTCAGGGGCAGTGGGGTTTGCTGGAAGGCAACACTGCAGGGCTGCTGCAGGAAAGTCAGCCCAACATTGTGTGCATTGTCCCTGACAATGTTTCTGCCTGGCAGGGTTCACAGAGCAATAACAACCACATAAATAAGTCAAAGCATATGACTCAGGATAGGAAGCTTGGACTTTCCTTGGCAAAATCCTCTTTCTCTTTTGCAAAGCATTAAAGATGCCTGAGCCTTAATATTCTGCTATCCACGTGTAAAGCTTGGGCATCTCACCAGGGAACAGCGTGACCAGCACTGGCAGCGAGCAAACTGGTCTGAAGGTGCTGGGCAGAGAAAATTCCCTTGGGAAGCACACTTCAAATCTGAGCTGAGTGCGAGGTCTGCACAGCCCCTGGATGCAGGGAGAGGAGGTGTGATCAGAGTGTGCTGCAGATGCTGATCAGCATCTGGGACCAGACCAGGTGAAACTGCAAGAAACACTTTTAATGGTGACCTTGTGGCCACAGCACTGGACAAAATTAGGCAAGTAGAACCTGAGAAAGTGGCTGAGGTACCAACCAAACAGGCTGGTGAAGTTAAGGAGCATATCAGTCACACTGACTGCTTTGTGCTCCTTGCTGTGCACAGCCTTGCTCCAGGCCACTGAACTAAAGCTGTTCCCAAAGGGAAGGCTGGGACCCGAGGTGAGCTTGCCAGACCAGCAGAAATGAAGCTGGGGATATTCCAGCCAAGCAAGACCCAGAGAAGCTCAGAGACATTAATGGCCACCATCAAAGCATCTTTAAACCTCCAGGCCAGCACCAAAGCAGCCGGCTGTCTGCGATAAATATGCAAGCCACGCTTCAGTCGGGGAGAAATAAATAAGCTGTTGTACAGGGAGCAAGGGAGGTGGGGAGCTCCTGCCCAAATCACTGCTCAGCAGAGGAGTTTCCCTGGAGACTGCTTCCCCAGAGCCTGCGCAGGGCCAGCACAGGGCTGGGAGGCAGCACCCAGAGCTGCTTGCTGTGGTCTGGGCAGGCACAG